>JAMKCH010060263.1:0-12467 GCA_023653785.1 Ophioderma brevispina
GTGTTTGGTGTAGGCTAAGTAGGTGGTTTGTGTGTTTTGAGGTGCAATAATTATGTGAGCATGCTAACTTGGAACCAAGCCGCTAAGTATCACGGGTAAGGCGCATTTTTTCACCTCTGGTCAAGAATATTGCCTAGGAGCTGAAACTTTCAGCCCACAGGATCTACCCATTCTGGTTTTGTGATTTCTACAAGTTCTACAATAATGATAATTCAGTATATTCAATTTCTCATCTCAATATCTATTACTTATCTATATGTCAAATAGGACATAATATTCACTGCTACAGGTTGTTGAAAAACTTGTAAACTTACTATTAATATTATTTTGAAAGAAAGAAAGAATGTGTTTTAATTACCTTTAACATGCCAGTGCCACAATAAACCCCTTTTGGGAAGAATATCATTGACCATTATGAGTGAGGTATCTATTCATTTACACAAAATTTTGTTTACTGTGTAAACTCCATTGGAATGGGAAAATGGGAAGGTGTACAAAGCGTTTCATATAGTGTGGTTTGGTATGTCAATGAAACAGTTCCCGTAGGATATCTGTGCTTAAATTGATTTTCTTGCCGGTTTTCATTCAACAGAGACCAGACTGTCAGAAAATGATGGGGTTCAAATTTTCAGACTGCTGCCCCTTGTTCAAGGAGGGAAAATGTTACTACAAGTGAAAATTTGAAATCGAATCAAATTGTGTTTTAATGTATATTAACATGTGCGTCTTCTTATAAGGATTAGAGGAAGTATATATTTGCCTGGTTCCGACCTTTAGTTAAAGCGCTATAGCCCGATAATGTTTCAAGGTCATCCTGGGGAAAATTTACCCAATGCTTAGATTTTGTTGAAACTGGTGATAAGTTGTTTGTATTGTCTCATAGGATCAAAAATGTATTATTTTACAGTGTGTGACATTTGGTTGGCTAATTACATAGCAAAATGTAGCAAGGGTTTACATGGTCTATGGGGGTCACCAAAACTTTCCCTGGATGTTGCAATGGTGATGTCACCAAATCAGCACTTTCAACATTATCGGAGCATTTACCCCACGGTGACCTTGAACCATTTTGGGCTATACCGCTTTAACCTAGGGTTGGAACCTAGGCAAATATATACTTTTTTAAATCCTTGTAAGGAGACGAACGCGATAGTGCACAATTAAAACACAATTTGACTCGATTTTACATTTTTCCCTGTACTAACTTTTACCCCCTTGAAGAAGGGGTCGCAGTCCGAAAATTTGAACCCATCATTTTCTGACAGTTTAGGCCCTATTGAAACTCAAAACAACAACAAAATCAATTTTAGCATGAAAATCCTACGGGAATACACACCAAACCACACTGATATCAGCTTCATTTTTCAAGCGATTTCTTTTATTTTTTATGAATATGTAGTTTAAAGAATGGGTATTACGATTATGTCAGAAAAGTAACGGTTGAATGAACATGTTGAGTTCAGGGTCAGCAGCATTCCATGCACTTTTTTGATAAACCCTGTATATGAATACACATCACACCGATACCTTTGTTGCAGTAACCTGAGATGGTGTCTCCAATTGCTGACTCCCTAGTACTACTAGCAACAGAAGATGAGAATACTTAAATGCCAATTGCATTATGAATGCAGAGACTTTATTTTAGGTCAGCATTCACATGGGTTATCTAACTTGGCCACAGAAATAAAAATTTGTGCAACTATTCTTTCAGATAAAAATTGTGTAAATTCACATGTAAAACAATAACCTATACCATGTTTGCGCAATAACGTTTTGCAAATCAAACCTTAGCCATGTCATTATATTCAGAATATAAATTCTGAGTTTTTTTCTGCCCAAAAAGCTATGTTATCAGATGTGATATACATTGTGTGTTGTGATGGATCAAGTAATTTTCAAGATTCAGATTCCAGTTATGTTTTGGCAATTTTAGTTTAAAATAGAGTGACCCTATTCGGTAGTTGGCGGTGAATTTAACAGACTCTCCCGGTTAATTTTGATCCGATGGCATTACTAACCAGATTTAAGAATGTATATTGTGGCAACAGTAGTCCGCTCGGCCTGTCTGATTGGGAACGCAATGGTATAAGCTCCACCCTTTGTAAAATCCAGTTCTGACAGTAACGTGAACCCCGGCGAATTTTGTAAATGAACAAAAACTGTCCGTCAAACGGGTTTGCTTTGAATTCTAATCTGATAGAGTATCGCGAGCCGAAGATATTAATGCTTGCAAGGAAGAATTAACAAGTTGTTTGATTTTAATTCATAGAGAAGGGATCATTTTATCAGGGAGCTGTAATTTGAAATAATCTCTGAACTGGAATCAACAATTATGGACGATTACTAATATGGGGCGAAATTCATGAATCAAGGTGGCAACGATAGATTCACATAGCAGGTGTCCCTAAAATCGAAAGCCTGGAATTTTTGGCCCTGAATACAGATTTCATCAAAATAACACAACCTGAAAGATTAAGCTGAGGAAATGGTTCTTCTTTGGTACAAAATTTGAAATTTTCTAATTTCGTTATAGGAGCACAATACGAATTCAGTCCTATGTTTTAATATTGAATATAAGCAAATCAAATCGCGTGCGCCTTTTTCTTTCTTTAAGGCATTTCTGTAGCCAATACTATTTAAGAAATTTGAATTTGTCTACAGAATCTACTGAATCTCTTACTTCTTGCAGGAAATCATCTTCAGACCGCTCGATTCCTCTGTACCCGAAACATCCACCAGGGAATGCACTCCTTTGCCAAATGAGCTTCCAAGCTGGGGTGTCCTACTGGGCCCATGGCTTGGCAACCGTCCAATAGGTTTCACACACACAACAACTTCCCAAGTCCCAGCAGTGGGAGTGGCCCAACGTGCATTTGACATGACTTTTGTAGTTTGGCTCTAATTTCCTTTGAAATCGTTCAATTATGGATCGGGAAAAACTTTTATGTAGCTACGAAAAGTGTTCTAGTCCATGAAACTATACCACGTTATCTTGAATGTGCTTTTTACCTGTGAAAATTTTATTTCTGAAGTTTGGCATTTTGCAGATTACAGTCGATGGTGAAGTTGAGGCCGAGATCATTTGAATGTTTGATATCTTCCCGATTCTGTCGAATGCGGTGCCAGATGTTATGTTTAAGACTACTACGTCGTCGACTAAGAGTCCTATATTTCCCTTTTAATTCGTCCTACTTTTTTCTGGAATGAGATGAGTTCGGACGTCCTGCCTTGAGTGGGCGCGAATCTTGGCGAACGTCCAGTGCTTCATGAGTAGGTCTTCTGTAATGAGATGGATTTTACCCATCGACGTTACCATGGGCAGCTAACGACGGTGTTGAATTTTGTGATATCATCGGCTTGTACATCCTAAACATACTATCCAAGAAACTTCGACAGGGTAAATAGCTCTTCCTCGGAGGTTTCTTCTTTTGATATATGCCTTATTTTCCCCTGTACTCTTAACAAAGTCGGGGAAACAAGGTCAAGAACCATTTAATGCACACGACCTTTGAGAGGCCCGCTACATACATCGGTAACTAAATATTTAAGACAGTGACAACTATTCCTTTTTTTAAATCCTATTAGCGCACAACAATTTGCAAAAAAACCATTTTTATATCCCGGAATGCAACTGTTTTTGGGGTGTATACTAATTATAATAGGGCTGTTTTTGATATTAGAGTGTATCGGTGCGCATGGGCTACAGAGCGCATGAGGGCTCTGTAGCCATGGCGCGTATGACCAGGGTCTTATGTTTGATAGAGATTACTTTGCAGGGGAAGTTTTCTGGAGTTTTGAGTTATTGGCACATGGTAATTAAAGGTGCGTGTTCCGATCGTGTAGGGACCCCCCTGATTACACCAGAAGTAGTGTCGCCGGTTTTGATTCAGTGACGTCCGTATTTTTCTCATTGTCGTCCGAAAATTGAGCCCCTCAAATCCATTTCATCCAACATATAAACAAAAACCGGCGTTTTAGTGGTGAACCATCAATCATTAGCACAGTATTGGAATAGGGCTTTGCAACAGCATTATTGCGTCTACCATCTAAACCGCAGTTTGTTTCCCACGTTACTTGATGGGTTATGTGCCAAGTCCAGGCTCTTCATATCAAGTGAGAACACAATACAATCCTTGGAACAAGCACCTTAACAGAAAGCATGATTGATTGGAACTTCAATATTTTTTTCTAATTTTAGCATGATATTACTAAATCTTTTGAACAAAGGTTTTAAGAGATGATTTTTTAATGTCACGGGACCGAGACTGCCCATATTAAATGCATGTAATCAGTTTTCATTCACAAATTATACCGTTTTGAAATCCCCCATGCCAATTCGAGCAGATCGTGTCCTAACCCTCCCTGTACAGAACCACATGTAATAGTCTCACATCTTGATCGCTTACGCTGTGACAACAGAGATTCGAATGCTTGCTGCTTTGCCGTATTGTAGTTTAAAACTTAACGAGATGAATAGTTTGGTGTCACGTGTCATGTACCAGGTCACGTGTCAGTATCAGATATCTTTGCTCTTATTCGGGGGGCGACCGATATATTACATCCAGACTATTTAAATCAAGGTCTGTACCTGACCCCATCTTGCCAAAGTAGCTATTATTTTTTTTTTCCAAAAGACACCGTGTATTATGTCTAACGTACACAAATTTAACCTTTTCCCTACTGATTCAAAACCGACGTACTATGACGATAATCGTTTGTTTTTTTTTTGTCATGGAGGGATTACGTACGTCATTTTATCCCTGAATTGGTTCCCCCGAAGCAAAATAATAAACCAACCAATGCCGTGACGTCATCAGATCTTTATTTTTTTTTCCAACAATTGGCTGATCCTATAAAATTCCTGTTTTAGATTCAACATCTGTATTTGTTCTTTACAATACTTAATATTTCAATTTGTCCCCGCATGAATGTGAAAAAGAGGGGTCACACATAAGTCTAACAAACTGATAACAAAGTCAGCCGGCTATATACCCTTACTGTGGACTGAATGAGCAGACGGATCCCCGTTATAGTTAAACGGGCGGCCTTCAGCCACGTGCGCGCGGTGCGGGGGGTTATGCGTCTAGATCAGGGCACAACTTTAACATTTGCCACTTTACAAACTGAAATTGACCCCTTTGGTTATTGAATTTTGCTGTATTTAATAAATATCGCTCAAACCCTTTTGTACTCGAGATGGGTTACAAATGCCTGCTAGCTCCATGTGCTGTGGATGTGTGTGCTGTCCTTTGCACATCGATCAGGTTCTGTGGCTTACGTTGTGTTTTGGGTAATATTGATGGCACATCTATTGTGTAACTGTTTGACGAAAAAAAAATCCAGAATCATGTCTTCCTCCGTCCGCATCGGCCGACGCAAAAAAAACTTATTCTAGATTATCCTTTTAGTCACAATTCTGAAAGGTACGCGATGGTAACGCTTAAAAACCAAGTTATTAAAACATACCCACATTTTTCTGATCGAAAAACTTTGTGTTAAAGCCTGACCCAAGATTGCCCGAGGAGGGCAGCCCTCAATTTTCAAACAAATCATTTTTTTGCATGTAAATACTGCTTGTCCTTATAATAATCACTGTGTGAATAGCTAAACTCAAATTGAAGTCCTTTATATAGAAAATTACAACTTGTGTTACAAAATTCCGGATCCGGATTTTTTTGTTATACACAGTAACCCATGGAACTGTTATGCTATCTATAAAACGAAAATGATTCATCTCAAACTTTGGAATGAGCATTTAAAGGGTGATTATCCTAGTTTGACTATTTTAAATTAATACAGTGTGCCTCTCCCCCCCGCTCCCCCAAAAAAAACAAAACCGGCAACACTCCACTCGTGCCCAGCCCCAAGGTTTTGAAAAAAGACAGGGACCTACTTGTTCTTTGTTGTACGGTAACATAGGACTGTTAGCTAATTTCTCTGAAAATGCATAATGAAAGAGACAATATTTTTAAGATCAGAACCCCCAAACCAGTAGGTGTTTTGAATCAATCCCACAATGCATTGCATATGCCCTATACTGTACTGTACAAAACTTATGTCCGTACTTAAAGGCTAAAAATTGTTCCAAAAGTTTCGAACCACAGGACCTGTCACAATCATGCCTTCAACATTCCCTACGTATATGCTTTGTGGGTGAAATGAGCGTAGACGTAGGATTTATTATGTGTTAAGATAGGATTTTTGTGGGATCACATGACCCTGTTGAGGGGAAATAATGTCCCAAAATGTGCAATGTGGAATTGACTCAATACACCCTTTGACCCCCAACCAACAATCACGTAATAGCCCGGCGGCCCAGAAGGCTACTTATACGCAAAGCGCCGTAGTGGCTGACAGCATGGGTGAAATGGGTACACTCCCCTTCCTAAAGACATGCTGCGGGTCTTTGCCGCGTGGCTTTTCCGAGTGAACACCATAATGGGTAATAATGAATCAGCACTATGGCAGTAAACTATTTCTGGTAAAAGAAAGATGTTGCTGGACCAAATAAATCAATTCAGTCACTCACAAATCTCCCGACGAGCCCCATTTCTGTATGTCTCGTGGACGTCAAAGGTCAGAAATACCCTCTTAAACACCACACACACAAATGAGCCTTGTGCAATGATCTTAAATTTTATATAATAGCGCAGATTTAATGCTCTTAATCGATTGGTACAGATTTTGGTATGTACCAGGAAACAACATTACATGCCTTATTTCAGGGTTAAAGGAGCGTTGCAGTTCAATGATTGGATTTTTATGTTCCTCACAGCGAAGACCTCCAAAATGACAGCATGCAATACTAATTCCAAGGGTAACAAATCCATTTAAATCCATCTAACGTCCGTACTGGTAATTTTGTCCAGCAGTGTAAGACGACGGGGTTTTCCTCGACGATATTAATTCTGCAATTACAATCTTACCATCTATCATCCTCAGTCTGCGTGACTATAATGTCTACAGTTAGCGACCCCAAAACTGGAATCCCTTTTTGATTCTAAAACTCCGGTGGCATCCAACATATTATAAAAATCCTGGCACTATGTGATGCACAAATTCTACTAGTATTGCAGTCACGACTGGCTATAAAACTAGCCTTACACTTAGAAAAATGTGTAGGACATTTCGCTGATTGAAGGTGCCTCATTAAATGGAGTTGCGTGTGACGTCAGAATAATTGAGAAACAGCCAGGTTGGTGAATCATTGGAAATTTGTATTACATGTGTAGAAGCTGCATAAATTCCCCACATGTGCAATCGTAAGAATAGGTGTAGCAAATAAACCATTCTATCATGATGGCTACTTTCCGTGTCAAAACCGGAATTATGAGTGAAGATTCTGAAGATTTACTGTATCGTTCCCTATCCAGTTTTGATCGCTACAGTTTGACACGTAATATTTCGAACTATTGCCTTCTAATCATGCTTGAAAAGCATTTATCATAAGCCGAACATTTGTATGGCAAATCCTGAGGGTTTAACTTTATACTCGCAATTTGACGCCATTGGTTGTAATAAACTTGGGCGTTTCCATTATGCATAGATTTCAACCCTTCGAAAATTTGAATGTTACTGCATGCCACTCTGATTGAAGAAGCCCCGGCGGGAGGATGTCTCTCACACGATACGTATTAGCTATAGTGTAATTAATTGTTTGGTAGCCTGAGTCCCAGGGCCCTATCATAAAACTAACCAACATTGCGGATAAGTCCATACGGTTTCAAGGACTGAAGGATTAAGCGGATCAGTGAACGGAAATTCACAAGCTTCACACGGCGAAGTTTTTCATAGTGCTAGCCGGGTACTACGTGACCAAAGTTTGTATCTCAAATCTCTCCAACTAAGGTATTTCACAAGCAATATTTCCCTACTCTAATAATAATATTACAGCATCAATATGCATAAAAAAACCTTGCCTCGCTGACCCAAGGGGGTCCTACCATAAATAACATCGCATCTCACATAAATAACATAATAGCAACATCCCGTTACAGCCCCTAGGAAATTAGCAATGATTTATTAAGTTTGAGTAAGATTAAGTCAAAATTAGCAATAAAAATATATAAATTAGTCTAAAAATGTAATACAAAATACTGGTTGTGTGCATAAACTGGTGTGGTAAAGCCAATATATGCACCGCAGATCTCCGAAGAGCTCAGAAAAGCGGCCCATTACGGAAGTACCTGGACATTAGTGATTTCATAGACTGTGGCTTCACTGAAACTTCTTGAATCATGGTGGCGCACTGCTGCATAATTACAGTCAGTGAGTAGGCTATAAGATCCTAAATTATGACAGTACCTGTGGAATAATAGAGGCAATTCCAGAATTATGACCTAAATGGCATATAGCACATGACTACTATAGAGAGGACCAGATCTTTCTAGTATGTTTGAGAGGATATATAAGCCCTGGTGAGAGAAAGATGAGTCAGAGTTACATACCTTCATGCTCCAAGTTATTAGCAGAGGTTCCAAGCATAGTGACAGTGACAGGAAACATTGTCTTCCTAGTGGAATGCATAGTCGTCTCGGCTCATCATTTTCGTCCGTTGTGTAGCGTGTTCGGTGTCCGTAGTCGTTGGCCTCTGAGTATCCAAGGATAAACAAGCTACCGGACTTTTGGACTTTATTATTAGTCGACCTCCGAGCTTCGGGAATCATAGGGAAGCTGGTTTCTTCAGTCAGGACCAAGTCGTCCGTGGACACGACCCACTACTGGAAATAGTCAAGTTTTACGCTGTTATATTCGCCAGGACTCTTGCAAGTTCGGCATCGTAATTGCAATCTCGCTGCAACCCGCGTCGCGGCACACACCAGGTCGTAAGTTAGTAGTCATAATTAACAACTTAATTCTAGATGATCTTGTATGTACCTAATCGATGTTTCCAATGAGATTGATTAACACACACCATAGAATAAATCCTGTTTAAAATTTGAATCAAGTCACAGTGTATTTTGTTAGTTTCAGGAGTTTGAATCCGTAGTTGAGGTGGTTTTGGCCTGGTCAAGTGACCGTAAAACACTCCACATTTCAATATGTTTCATCCAATCATAAACAAAGTGACATATTTTTAATAATTAGATCCTTCATAACTCTACCTGATGTAAAGACAGGTGCATGATCAGTTTGCAAACAAAACAAACTAGGGGCATTCCGCTTTCTCTTTTTCATATGTAAACAAGTACTTCCCGTGAGAAATCTTTTTCAAGTAAAATTGAGAAACAAATCCAATTTTTAATCACCAAAAGGAGGCGAAATAACAACAATATATATCTGCTGCCTACTAAGATCCGGATTTCTAGAATTGTCTGTTTTGGCAGCCATTTTGACCTGAAGTATGGACGACCTTATAAGTGTCAGAAAATTGAATTAATGCGTCCAGTAAGATATTATGTACAATTATGTAGTGCTGTATCAGCTATGCCTTTGTTTTTGACCGCCATCTGAATATTTCGGTAAAGCCCACGCGCGGGCCAGTGTGGCAGGGCAGTGTATTTAGATGTGGGGGATGGGAATACCTTTTAGCCCATTTTGTCAGCAGTTACGGCGCTCTTCTTGTGAATAAAAAACGGTCTGGGCTCCCGCCCTTTACATGCAGAACTCATTTTACAAAAGTGAGGAGATGGTGTTAAATTACAAGAGGGCATGAAGAAGAAGAATGGAAAAAATACAATTTTGCTGCACTCAATAAGTTGTTCTGCAGACAATTGGGCAATTAAAATGCCCCAATGTCTGCGAAACAACTTCTACTTGATCAAATAACTCTTTTACATAAAATTATTAGTCAATGGTAATGATAAAGCATTCTATAAATGGCTACTTTTCCGCGTCCATTATGAGTGAAGTTTCGAGGATTTACTGCATCGTACCGTATCTAGTTTTTCCTCTCTTTGGCCTTTAATCGATAAAATTTGACCGAGTAATATTTCGAACTTAATTCCTTCTAATCATCTTTGAAACATTTATCATAAGCCGACCCCATTTTGTATGGCAAATCCTGAAGGTTTAACTTTTATACTCGTACATATGACTTGCATTGGTTGATAATAAACTGTGGCGTTTTCCATATGATAGATTCAAACCCTTCGAAATTTTGTCTGTTACTGCATGCCACTCTGGTTGAAAGCAGCCCGTCGGGAGAGCTCTCACACGACACGTTATAATAGTTCTCATTAATATGTTGTAGCCTGAGTCCCGGCCCTCATCATAACTAACAAAACATTGCGGATAAGCCATACGTTTTTCAAGGATGAAGGAATAGGGGATCAGTGAACGAAATAACACATAGCTTCAACGGCGAAGTTTCATAGTGCCTGTATAGCTCTGGTTACTACTGCTGACAAAGGTGTATTCCAAATCTCTCCAAATATAAGTATTCACCAGCAATTATTCCATATCTCTAAAATAATCATACAGCATCAATATGTAAACATAACCTTGCACTAGCTGACCAATGGGGTCAACATAATGGAACTCATCATCTCACAAAATAACTAATAGGAACATCCATGTTACAGCCCCTAATAGCATGATTTATTTAATTTGAGTAAGATTAAGTCATTAATTAGCACATAACATATTATACATAGTCTAAATAATGTAATACAAAATATACCTGGATTATGTGCATCACGGGTGGTGTGAAAAGCAAATAGAATGAACCAGAAGATCTCAGAAGAGCTCAGAAAAGCCGTCAAACTTCTGGAATGTACCTGGACCTTAGTGATTTTCATTGAATGTGCTTCACTGACTTCTCTGAACTCAAGGTGGCGCACTGCTGCATAATTACACAGTCAGTGAGTAGCTGCTTATAAGATTAAATCTATGCAGAACATGTGGAATAATAGAGGCTTTCCAGAATTATGACATAATGGACTATATTTAGCACATGACTCATATAGAGAGGACCAGATCCTTCTAGTATTGTTTGAGAGGATATACAAAGCCCTGGTGAGAGAAGATGAGTCAGAGTTAAATACCTCATGCTCCAAGTTATTAGCAGAGTTCCAGCATAGTGACAGTGACAGTAAACATTGTCTTCCTATAGTGGACATTGTGCATAGTAGTCTCAGCTCCAATAGTTGTTGTCCGATTGTGTAGCCGTTGTCGGTTTTCCGTATTTCGTGGCCACTGAGTTATCCAAGGAAAACAAAGCTACAGCCACTTTGGACTTTATATTAGTCGACCTCCGAGCTTCGGGAGGTCAGTAGGAGCTGGTTTTCTTCAGGAAGGAAAAGTCTCGTGGGGACGTCCCCACTACTGGAAATAGTAAGTTTTACGCTGGTATATTCGCCAGGGCTCTTTGCAAGTTTCGGCATCGTAATTGCAATCTCGCTGCAGCCCGCTTCGCGGCACACACCAGGTCGTTAAGTTTAGTAGTTCCTTAAATTAACAATTTATTATAGAGGTGATATTTGATTTTGAACATATCGAGTTTCAATGAAATTATTTTAAACCCAATTTTAAAATAAACCTTTGTTTAAAATTGGTAATTAAAGTTCACAGTGATGTCTAGTATTCAGGAGTGTGAATCCGTATTTTTGAGGTGGTTTGGCCTTGGGCAAGTTGACCGTAACAATCCAAATTTTGCAATATGTTTTCATCTCAATTCATAAACAAGTGACATATTTTCTAAATTTAGATCCTTGCTTAATCTCACTTGATGAAATGGACAGGTGCCATGATCAGTTTTCACAAACAACACTAGGGGGAATTCCCCTTTCTCTTTATAGTAAACAAAAAGTACTTCCCTGAGAATCTTTTCTCAAGTAAAATTGAGAAATAAAATCATATTTTTAATCACAAAATGGAGGCTAATATAACAAACTTAATAATATCTGACTGATAAGATCCGGATTTTTTAAATTATCTGTTTGGGGCAGCATTTTAACTTGAAGTATGTGACGACTTTATAAGTGATCAGAAATTGAATTAATGCGTCCAGTAAGAAGTTATGTAATTTATGTAGTGCTGTATCAGCTATGGCCTGTGCTTGCGCCCTCTTGAATATTTCGGTTTTTTTAATCAAAGCCACGCGCGGCCCAAGTGTCTGGCAGCAGTGTATTTTGATGTGGGTGGATACCTTTTTAGCCAATGTTGTCGGCAGTTACGGCGCTTTTCGTGGGAATAAAACGTCTGGACTCACGCCCGGTAACTGCAGATCCATTTTACAAGTGAGGAGCTGGTAATTACAAGAGTGGCACTGAAGAAGGGAATGGCAAAATAACAATTTTGATTGCACTCAATAAGTTGTTCTGCAAGACCAATTGTGGCAATTAAAATTGCCCCAATTGTTCTGGCAGAACAACTTCTACTTGACAAATAACTCTATTTACAAATTATTATTCAAATGTAATGATTAAGCCATTAATTTATTGATGATTATAAAATAATTAAGACGATATAAGATTAAACTATGACTCTACAGTGTGAGTCAATAAAAAACCCTACATTCAGGAAGA
>JAMKCH010060268.1:0-29520 GCA_023653785.1 Ophioderma brevispina
CCCAAATAATACTCCCATCAAGAACGCCCACAACTATAGTATTAATAATAATAGAAATGTTTTCCGATCGCGCTATGAGGAATTCTGGACAAATTATGGGAATTCTTTTGACAATGATATCAAGACGTGTAAATATCAAGTGTTTTAGAAGTCTTTTCAAATCTGTACTTATAGTTGAATATGATAGTTTTGTTGGGGCATGGTCTTGTTTTGTGTATGTCGTCTGCGTGTCTTGTTTGGTGTGTATGAAACTTAGGTTTAGGTAGGATCACATCTGGCCTTATTGGACTCTCGATCATCTCCTCAATATCATTGTCTTTTGTGTCTTTGTAAGAGTTATGGATATATTGAATAAGTTGCTTGATTGATTGATTGATAACCCATTAGTGATGAACGTGTCATGTGAAATTGAAAGATAACACTTTTCGCACTGCCCTTTTTTCAAACAAACCCATCAGTGATGATTTGCATATAATGCATATGAATTTTCGGCTACCAATTCCCATGCCCACTGTATTAGATTTTAAAGCCCAATGCAGACATGCATGTACCAAACATTACCTTGAAAACGATTTCATTTGTGAATTTTGGGTTTCTTGAGGTACACTTAATTCTCATGGCCTACTATCTAGCAACATGATATAGTCCATTCTCTACCTCGGGGGGAGGAGGGAGGGAGGGAGGGGGCGGGAGGGTGTTATATATGTAATTCTTAATATTAGACCTCAATTTGTGATTAACACTTTTGGACTCTAATTTGAAAGATCATGGTGCAGTGTGCAATGAGTTTTCAATATCGTTATAATCATAAGTTTCTTGATATTGCAATTTGTTTTGTTTGAGAGGGATGAAGTAATCCCAAAGTGTAACAAACACACTGGGCATGAAACATAATTTAGAAATGTCACAGACTTTCATTCACTACGAGTGCCCTTACTAAGATTTGCCTACACCTCCTTCAATTTGTAGATAATCATCATTAAAACAATAACCGCATATTTCAAATGGCACACTGCTCAATGTATTTGTCAATGAGCGTGTTCTACTGCCGCAGGCAAAACGCGGACTTTTGCTGACCCGTTATGGACCCGGTTGTTTTCCACTATATCACTGTTTCTATTGAATGGCACATACTGTATGTGGCAGCTTGACATGCCCTTACGCTATCATGCCTTTCGACAGACCCAGCCGGTCACAATATTCCCCGTTCCAGAAACTTTCATGCATTTCTTGCTCTTGAGGTGTGTTTTACATGTATGGCCTATTCCCACGGTACTTATCATACAGTGTTGAGTTATTTTGTCTTCCTTTAATGGATGTTATACCAGGACTAGGTTGTAAAGTAAAGTACAAGAATTACTAAGTGTCATCATAAATTTATTATTGATGTTTGATTCATTCTGAAATGAAAATAAGCCTAACTGCTGATGATTTCGAACTAAAGCCGCAGCGGAATTCGCCTACCAGCGCGGGTTGGCATCATTTCCTCCAACAAGGCAAAAAATGCGCTATCGGCGGTTTTCTACTGGTTGAAAGCAGGAAGCAACACGGAAAAACCTTCTCAGAGCAGGGTTGATTTAGCGCGTATCGCTGATGCGTTAAAATAGCGGGTCGGGCTGGTTCTATGAGCAGGAAACGGATCGACCGCTTCCGACGCGGGAAAACGTCCCCAGTAGAACCACCCACATGTCCAAGGAGCCACCAGGCGAGACATTTAGACTCTTGTTTAATAAAACTAAAAACAATTTGCCTTATTATGATTTGGGTTTTCTAAGGAGTACGCGCACGCGGGGACTTTAATAAACTCGGATATGAACAAGCGTGCATTCGTTTGCGATTTAAGCGTTCGCAAAAATCATGAGAGATTTTCCACATCTGGTTTACGCGAATTGTAAAGCGTTAGTAAAATCGCGTAGAACTCTGAGGTTGCTGGACTTGTCTAAGAACGCGCCAGATTAATTACGGTCTCACTTTCACGCACCAATTTTGTTTCGCCGTGAATATAGGCGTTAAAATAATGAGAGAGCATCATCTTAGTGAAGACGGAAAGTTCCCTCTATAAATTGTCCTTTCGACGTGTTTCAGGAAAACTAATCGGCGACACTTTTTTATTGTATTCTTCAAGTATGCAACTTAGACCTAAACATTATGTGAAAAATCAGGAAAAACATTCGGCCCCTTTGTTATCTGTTTGGGGCACTTACGTTTGAGTTAAATCACATTTTCCCATAGAGTTGCTTCTCGTGGTAAATATGTAAAAATTTGGAGCAAAAGTACTTTTTGAAATCTTTTCTCAAAAACGAATATGGTAAGCAATATTTTTTATTTCAGATTTGTTATCAGCACTAATGAATGTACTATATATCAAATTTTAAAGAAATCTTCGGCCCATTTAAATCATGATGCCAACTACATTAAACCAGGCTAAGTCGTACAGGAGTGGACCTTTTTTTCATTCAAACATACTCTTAAAAAGGATTTATGGCATAATCTATCGGCACATATAAATGAAAATCCATAAATAAGACGTATCAGATGATTGTCATGGTCATTGGAGTATTCCTTGCGAACAAATCCAGATTATTCCGACAAATATCACGACTTTTATCCGCAATCATCAGCGCACACCCAAGCAGCGAAACCCATCAACGTATACCCCAGACAGGGACCACTTCTGTTCGGTATTGCGTGGGCGTTTGTACATATAGCACAGGAATAAAGATGGCAGCTGCAGATGCGGTACAGTGTGATATTTGTCGGATATCTGGACTTTTTTCGCAAGGAATACTCAAATGACCATGACACATCATGAGACGTCTTATTTTTAGGGATATCATTATAATGTGCCGAGAGATTTATGCCAATAAATCCCTGTAAGGTTTGCGTAGCCGCCCATCCATGAGGAATTTCTTCCATACCTGTTATTTTTAACTTTCAGAGTATGTTGAAAGACAAAAGGCTCCACTCAGGTCGCAAACAGTGTTTAAAACTGGCATCTATAAGTTAGACTCCCTTTCAGAATACTAGCTAAAGAGTTTTAGCCCTGGGGGGATTTTTGCTGAAAAGATATAGGCCTACATGTATTGTATAATGATTTTAAAATTAAGGTTGAGGATCCCTGCTTGATTAAAATATTAATTTGTCAATAGCATTTTTCCAACGTTTGCTTTTTTTAACTTTAAAAAGGGAAATTGCACCCTTTTGAGGGCATAATCTTCATTGGAGGAAAACCAGGTGTTTTCTTTTTATCTGCTCTGTATGGAAAGGACAACATGCTTTTTCAGATATGACATCATATTGCATGTTTGAACATTGTTAAACAAGACCTATAAAATACAGAGATTAGACCGAGATGATGAAAGCAGCAACTATTGTATACAAGCAGAATTTGCAGTACTCTATCAGCCATTTCCTTATTAAAACACCACACTACACCCAGCCTATAAATATGAAAAGGCAAAAACCAAGCAAACGCAATTAGGAAACTAACAAAAATTTCCCATTACAAATGCGCATTGTTAGTCAAAGATTCAATCCCATCAAAAAAATTGACACCTCGGCAAAGCGTGAACTCTTGTTACCGCCACCACAGGAGATAGCCAATTCAGACAAACGAGATCAAATGCTAGGAAACCGGCCAAAACTCATCTTCTTTTTCAGTCCATACAATTAGCTGCCCGGGTGTCCTATCTTTGGGGTTCGCGGCCGCATACAACCTGTAGTAAACCATTTATATTCATGTTCTTTTAATGAACCTCAAGCCTGCGCGCTAGGGGAGATGGGCCCAGACAAAGCTAATGAACTTCACAATGCCAAGGACTCACTTTATTTGCTGCGGCCACATCCACGCTTGCAGATGAAATTGATGATTACAACACAATTATCATTCTCAATTTCATTTGTCAAAACAAACAAACAAATCAAGAGTGGGGAGGGGGACTTGAACCAAAATCCAAATACTAACTAATCAATAGATGTGACCCCAAAGTCCATTTTTGCTCACCAAAAATGTCACAAATTGACAAAATTTCAAATTGCTATAAATTTATTTGGATGATCACCGTGAAAAAATGCATTCAATGAGTACCAACATGAGTCATTTGGGTTATGGTCTTGAAATATACTTCGAAAATTATTTAAAGGACATCAACAATGAAATGCTCACGTGTATTCAGTGCAACTTGACACATGCCACCCCCCCCCCCCCCCCCCAAAAACCATCAAGTGCCCTTACCCGTCTTGAAACCTTCATCAAATGTTATAGTATTTCTAGATTGTAAACATTGTGGAAAATGATAAAATCGGTTTGAAAGATGAAACAGGATTTCACAAAACCAGTAAAGAGTTACAATAAAATTCACGATATAGAAGACGCTTTGTTAAAACATTTTCCTTAAAATAATTAAAAAAAGCAAAGTCTACCCAAAATCTTTAACAAGAACCACACCTAGCTTCAGCAATAAGGATTTACCCATCCAATGGAATAAGTGCAAATACAGTTGAACACATATGAATGTAATTGCTTCATTCCAACACTAGGCCCAGACATCTGGAAAGCTTTGTTCTTCTTTTTAAAAGTACAGTTATCCACTCAAAATCCTACTCATCCTACTTCCAATGTGGCAAAAACAGAGTGGACGAATATGAAGTGCAGTTGAGACATGATGTGGATACATTGGGGTGTTCATTTCATACCCACTTGGTGAGGCCTAGGCTTGATGATACTTCGCAAAAATTTTGGTGCTTTATATTTTTTGTTGTGTTATTTTTAACAAATTTCAATGAATCTAAAGGTGTGTTTCACAAACTCAACATTTTACAAAACTGGTACTTTTGACATAACCTGCAGAGTATCTATTATTCAGGAACCCGAGTTCAAGCTGCTCTCCGGGAAATCCACACAATTTGCTTCAGTGGAAATATTAGATTTAGCCAATGTGCCAAAATGCTGCATCTCTTGCTTTGATGGCTAATGAACAAAGCAACATGTAAATTGACACCATATTGATTACACTTTGTCTAAATGGGTTTCAGGCAACACACATGTATTGGTATCTGCATCACTCAGAATACAAAAATAACATTGTGTACCATTGATTCGCCATTAGCAGCCAAAATCAACAATGACCACAAAATACAGTATTAATGGAATACGTAAATCAATACAATGACTCAATGGAGAGATGTAAATATGTATATGAAATGAAAAGAAACTTATGAATACAATGAAATTTTCCTACTTGGTTCTTGAGAAAAAAATGGTATATGGGTAAAATAAGGTCAAGTGGATGTTTGTTGTGGGTTTCAAGAAAATGGCACAAAAAAAATGACAATCACAAGGTTGGTTTCTTTTCAATTGATTATATCATTTCGAACTGATACAATTGCAAAATCCTTGAGCGTGTGGAGAGCTACGGGAGAATTAAGGTGGGTTCATACATCGTCGGCAGATGCTGACTTTCGAAATTTTTTACCTAACATGTTAAGATCATGCATTCGACTCACAAAGCATGATCCAAAGATAGCAGTGGCCGATGTCTGACGATGAAGTATGAACCCACCATATAGAGAAGGGGGGGGGGGATTGGGGAGAGTGATAAAAAGAGAAAGAGAATAAGTGTGATGGTCGTCCATCTGTTACCCATTTTTATATGTGTGTTGTGGTTTTTATAGGTGGTTAGGGTGTAGTGTATTGGAAGAATCGTTATTTGCAGAGAGTAGAAATTTGTTTAACGCATCTTTGTTGGAACAGTTTACACGCTTTAAAGGGGATTTCGTGATTCCAGCACCTTCTATTTTATTCATTGTTCACCAGAACCTTGAGAAAAGCTTATTCGCCAAATTGTTTGAGTTGATCCCAATCTTGCGGTTTGTGTTATGAGCAAGTTGTTTCCTCCCAGTCCAGACGACTGTGCTGTATTTGTCCGTTTACAGACAGGAAAATGACAAAAATGCGAATTTCTTATAACGACCAAATTGCAGTGAGATTAGATTAGGGGTACATGTGGATACCAAGCTAATGGTTCAGATTATATAAAAAATCTCATACTTTGTTTAGGAAGTTGGGGGGAGAGGCGTGGATCACGAAATGCCCTGTAATTTTCAGCTAGCTACAAACATTAACCTTAAAACTCAAAAATTGATTCCGAGTACTGAAAAAAAAAAAATCCATGCAATGCATGTATATGTAGTGTACATGGCATTTTTCCTGCTATTTGTGGTCAGCTAGCTGCCCCCAAAGAACTTTTTAAAGGCTGCTTTGTACCGTTCTCAGCTAAACCATGATTAACAAGAGTAAGCTAACATATGTGGTTTTACTATTCTGACTTATTCATTGAAGAAACTTGAAAACTCTATACATTTCATGAAAATTTTGATTAGGTGCCTTCTTAATTCAAAAGCATCTTAATTTTGATTTTTGCCATGAAGTGAAAGAATGCGGAGGGAGAAGGAGAAGAAAAAATCCACAGTCGAGTGGGGAGTCGGCAGGGCACTGTCAAAGTCAAAATTGGTAATATCCGCTAGTTTTGTCAGTAGAACTAGTTACTCCAATCAATCTTTATAATTGAAACAGCTCACAGTGCAACAAAAAAAGGATAAAAAAATATGGCGCTTTCATATCTGTATTACGAAAGCCAACATTCAAGGGTACGGGAAGCATATTAAGTGGAAGACGGACAATAGTTAGCCTCCTTCCATGGTGGTTTCTGTTAAATAAAACAATCTTCTAAAAAACAGCTTTTTTAGGAGTATAGTAGGAAATAAAATCAAATTCAGTAGCCGTCCAGGGAAATAGGGTTGAATAGCCCTGTAATTGGACTCAAAGGGGAGACGAGAGAGAGGGGAGAGAGGGAGAGAGAGGAGAGAGAGAGCGAGAGAGAGGAAGAGAGAAGAGGAGAGTGGTTGTGTAGCATGCACAGTTGTGTGTGAGTGTATATATCTGGGAGAGAGACAGAGTGAGGAGTGAGTTAGAAAGAGCGCGAGAGAAACAATTAGGAAGGAATTTTTTTTTGGATACTTTAATGTGAAGAACAAAACGATCATTGGGTGAGAATTTATGATAGATGTTTCAAAGTAAATAGTTGGACTCACAATGTGAAACCCGGTGAAAACATCAAGATTATCAGTTCCTAGTATTATGTTCAAGTGGATAATGAGCAGTGGTTGATGCCTGGCACTGCCCTATTTTAAAGATGGATATAAAAGCTGCTACAGCCCTTACGTTTGTAGATGTTTCGATAGAATGTCCATGAGGCAAATGAGTATCGCCATTTCATCGTCAAGCGCTACTGCACAACGTAGTACAGCGCATGATGGAATCAATGGTAATACTCATTGCATCCATGAGACTTCTGTATGAAACGTATTTTCTACCCTACTTTAGTACCCTTATTAAACCAAAAGACCTTCATTTTTTTTCCAGATTTTTCAAGTGTTACATTCCAAAATTACATTTTAGACAATTGTGACAGTGTTTACATGAGGACTCCATATTGTGATAACAATATGGGCATTTGTTTTCTAATAAAAACCCCATTTTTTTATTAGTTTTATGGCATTCGGCTATAAACGTCTCTTTTCAACAGTATACCTTTACTGAATACCCCTTGTAAGTCCAGGGGTTACACTCATATCACTGAAAAAAACTAAACAAATTGCCACCCCTATATCTCATCATCTTTTATTGCCAAACAATTTTGAAACTGAATTTTGTAGGACTGAGGTAGTGATCAAAATAACGAAGTACATTTCTTTGAAATGATCAAATGATCAACGGTGATTATGCAATATGGAGTCTGAGGTCAGCTCTCGACAAGATCCTGTTCAGTTATTTATGTTAACCTATGCACCATTCCCTAGCTGTGTGCGTAGCACAGTCTGTGTTTGTGTGGTTGATTTCTCATTTCAGGTTGCAACATTAAGATGTACTAGTGCCAAATGCCTTGTCTTATTGCAATGAATATCATATTTGACGGAGTCAAGTGTTTAAAATCAGAATCCGAAACAAGGCATACTCATAAAATCGGATGATTTGAATACTCAAGAATTTATGGTTCGTATGCAATTTTAAAAATATTGGGCAAATATTTTGAAATCAGTAGATAGACCCAATAAATGTGGCTCCTTGATCCAATGTATATGAAAACAGTCAAAAGGCCCTGGTGGGGTGTACAATGGCAAGAGAGGAAAACATATCTTCATCTCGAGAGCATATGTGGTCCAGGGTAGCTACAGCATTTTGGTCAGGATCTGAAGGTCGTGTGTTGAAATCCCGCTGTTCGATGGTTGGGTCCCGGGCAAGACACTTTATCTTTGATTGCCTCTCTCCACCCAGGTGCGAAATGGGGAGCTGCTAGGGATATGTCCATTGAGTGACGCCCAAGGTATGAGTATTATGTCTTTGGAATATGGCAGCTGCCATATTCCAAAAGGTAGCGTTAATAATTGTTAAGCGCTTTGATACATTGGGAAAGGCGCTATATAAATTCCCACAATTATTACTAATTATTATCTATTAAGGTCCATTCATTATTAATGCAGTGCAATGGCGAAAACCATTCTTGACTCGATGCATTCAGCAACACAGTTCAAAATGCACGCATGATGCGGCTTGAGTCAGAGGATGGTAAGGTATGAATGGACACGTTAGTATAACAAGGTTCTGACAATAATGAATTTATGAAATAATGGTTTTGTGAGTTCCTAATTTTTCAGCCTTATAAGGGCCATGGCTGATCGCTAATAGGCCTCGTCCCCAGGACCCCAAATTTTTCGGAAGTGGTCAATATTTTGCGGTGCCGTAAGGAAAGCTATTTTTATCAATTTTTTTGAGATGAAAGTCTCCAGCAAAGTGTAAGGAAATCCTGAAAATAGTTTGAGTGATAAGCTTAATTATTATTATAGCCTGCCTACGATCACTTCACTTTAAAGGTGGGCTCCATAGTCTTGGGACGCCCCGATACCCGGAAGTGGTATCAATTTTGATATTCAGAATTGAAAGGCCGTATTTTTTCATTGTCACTGAAATTTGAGCTCTTAAATTCATTTCACTCCCAAGAGAGAGAACAAAAAAACGCTGTTTTAATGGGTAACCATCAATTATTAAGCCACAGTTAGAATAGGCTTTGCAATATGCATTATTTACCCTGCCTTCTGTTACATCTTTTCTACCTTCTCTGTCCTCCTATTACGAGTCCTTATTCCTGGTTCACCTCCTGTCCTCTTATTTACTCTCCGCATGCGGTCTTTCCTTATCTCTCGTTCCCCCTTTCTTTCTCGTCTCTTTTTGTCTCCTCTTTCATTATGCCTGTCCCTCACCGCCCCTTTTGGACTACCCCGCTACCCCTTCCGCCTTCTTAGTTCTGTTACTTTTTGTATCGATTTTGCCCTCTCCAGGCTTTATCCTCCCTCCACTTCTTCTGGCTTTCATTCCTTTTACTTTTGTTTGTCATAGGTTTTTCTACTCTTTTATCTTGTCTTGTCGTGCGTTTCTTTTTACTTGTGCTAGTTGCCTTTCTTTTTTCATTTTGATTATCTGTTTCATCAATTCACGACCCTGAGCTTTCATTATCCCTGCAGATAAGACCCCTATCAATATTACCACTTAATCACGTCCCTTCGTCTATTATTGTCAGCTTTGCGTACATTTCCTAGTATTCTCGTTCCTGCTGTTTGCCTTCCTGCGCACCGATGTTTTTCGGCTGCGTTACCGTTAGCCTTCCACTTCATGTCCTCTTATCCCTCTCCCGTCCCCTTGTTCCTTCTTTCCTCCCTCTGGTTATGGCCCTAATGTTATGTACTCAGTTCTCTTTTTTCTCCACATGCCGTCCCCTTTTTTGCTGTCATTGACCGCTCATGGTCTTCCCTTCTCGACCCTTCTGTTATTCTTCATGCATTTTTATTTATTTGTGACTTTTTGTCCCGCTTTCAGCGTCTCTTTTCGTTTCCCCCCCCGGATGTCCCTTCTCTTTTTCTTGTTTACCTTGTTTTTATTGTTTCCCCTCTTACTTTTATTCCTTCCCCTTCCTTCTCTTCTCTCCCTTCGTTTGGCTCCTTGTTGTCTAAGCGTTTCTTTTTTCCTTGTTTTTTCTTTTTCTGTCTGAACCCGTGGTCTTTCGATCTGCGCTATTGCTTTGTCTCCTTTAGCGCTCTCTTTACCTTCTACATTTCGGTCTCTCCTCCTACCCTCTCCTATGGTCTCCTCTTACGTGCTCATTTGTTCTCTCCCTCCTTTGTTGCACTTCCTTCTTTCGGTTTTCGCCCTTACCTTCCGTACAATTCCTTACGTCTTTTGTTTTGTGTCTTGGTTGTGCCTGTATGTGTGCTTGTCTGGTTGATTTATTTTTTTCTTTTTGTGTTTTTGTTGTGTGTTCTACCATCAAACCCACAAGTGTCTCCCCACGGTACTTGATGGGGCATATGTGCACAGCTGCAAGTCTCTCAACAAGTAGAGAACACAATAGACATAAATTGGAACAGCACATTTAAAGCAATATAGCAAATTTTTTGAAGAGTGCCCTCCAATTTCAAATTGTGATGGATTTATGCACAGTGTGTTGCTAATGTTAGAAACTATACCGGTGAATAGTAATGTAAAAGTTTATCATATCCCAAAGAAGGGATTTGAAGTGCAGATGTGTATCCGAACCCTACGAAACTAAATTCAATGGCAGCGCTGGAACGTGGATGAAATTTCTGTCTTGCCATTATGAATGACACAATCCACGCAAATGATCCTAACCCCTGACTTAACTTATGAAACAGTAAGGGATGAGCATGACAAACACAGAGATACTATTTCCCGGTTATTTTCATATTGGGAATGTTTCAGTGGCCGGCTGACTTATTTCTCGGTATCCAACATAAATTATTTACTTACAACTTCCTTCTTATGAGGACACTGAGAGAGTTGAGCTTTACCATTAACAGGTTATGAGGTACTAGCCAATGGCACAATTGCCAAACTGTTGCAAAACTCTCAAAATTTTAAAAAATTGGGGCGCAGTCGGCAGTCTTAAAAATGTGCTGTATGCCTTACTGAATTTACTTTTCAAATTAAAGTAGGCCAGATTTGTTCTTATCAAGGGCGTTATGCCTCTGGCTCTCACAAACAAACAGACATGATTGATCACTTGTCATTTATTTTGACGGTTGGGTCTCTCCCTCAAGGTACAGTGAATGGGTGTTATTTCACGGTCTGGCACTTCACGCTTATGAATCGGAGAAAGGTGAATGCGGAAGGTGAAAAGTACTAATTAAGCACTTAGGCCTGTATTAGGGACTCACCATTCAACTAATATATAAAACAGCAAAAAAATAGTAGCAAATCAACAACCATGAAACATAAAAAACATGGATAATTCACATTTTATGGTACTCTATAAACAATTTGCATGAACATGAGAGAGAAAGTCCATTCAGAGTGTTTCCCTATTTGCATTGTCTATTTTAAGCTGCCAAAACAATTTGCCTGTTATTGCCTACAGAATATTATTAGCTACAGAAAAAAATAGCAATTAAATAATAGCAAACAATGTTGAGATCAACAAAATTTAACTTTTTCCGAATAAGATAAATCGATTATACTATTAACCTTATTTAAAACCTTTTTGGAATTGGAGTTGTTATGCGTAATATTGTACAGGAGAATGCCCAATTTCATTATATAAAAACTTTCATTATATTAATGAGAGGCTTTACAGGTCATCTTCCCAATCAGTCAATCATGCATGCACATGAAACGAACACACACATCAGAAAGAGGAACATACACAAATACTACAGCACATGCTCATCTTAGGTATTGTATTATTGATATCAATTTTTAAAAAAAAAAATCTTCCGTTTTTTTTTTATATTTTAAGCGTAAAGGTATAGGAGGCGTTGTATAAAATTACCAAAGAATATCTGAAACTACCTTCCAAAGAGAAATAAAACTTTGAATATTTAACATGTTCGAAATTGAATTATGTAACAACAAGCGAAAGAAAAATGTGCCTCTTCAATCTTGGTGAGCACAGACCAACAACATTATCACCATCCATGCCAACTCTATGTATTCTTAACCTTTTCACATCCACACAAGATACGCCTTCAATTACCAACACCAGGATTTTTACCCCATGGTGCTAGGGTAAGGGGCACCTCAAATTTTGACTCAAAAGGGGAGAAGAGAGAGAGGGGAGAGAGAGAGAGAGAGAGAGAGAGAGAGAGAGAGAGAGAGAGAGAGAGAGAGAGTGGTGTGTGTATGCATGCACATGTGTGTGTGTGAGTGTATATATCTTGGGAGAGAGACAGAGTGATGGAGTGAGTTAGAAAGAGCGAGAGAGAACAATTAGAAGGAATACTTTCAATGTTGAAGAACAAAACTATAATTTGCTGTGAGAATTTTTATGATAGATGTTTCAAAGTAAATATGTTGGCACACAATGTGAATACCCGGTGAAACACATCAATGATTATCAGATTTCCTAGTATCTAATGTTAAATTGATTACTGAGCAGTGGTTGATGCCCTGGCACTGCCCTATTTTAAGTGGATATAAAGCTGTTACAGCCCTTACTTTTTGGTAGATGTTTCATATAGAAGTCCCATTGATGCAAATGAGGTATCGCCATTCATTCCGTCAAGCACTACTGCACAACGTCATACAGCGCATGATGGAATCAATTGTAATACCTCATTTGCATCCATGAGACTTCGGTATGAAACGTCTACCTACTTTATTACCCTTATAAACCAAAGACCTTTCATTTTTTCCAGATTTTTCAAGTGTTACATTCCAAAATTTACATTTTAGACAATTTTTGACAATTGCTTTCCATGAGGACTCCATAATTTTGAAAAATATGGGCATTTTGTTTTCTCATAAAACCCCCTTTTTTTTATTATGTTTTATGGCTTATTTCGGCTATAAACTTCTCTTTTCAACAGTATACCTTTACTGAATTCCCCCTTGTAAGTCCAGGGGTTACACTCATATTCACTTAAAAAAACTAACAATGCCACTCCCTATATCTCCTCATCTCTTTACTTGCCAACCAATTTTGACAAACTTGCATTTTTGCTAGAGTAGTGATCAAAATACAGAAGTACATTTTCTTTGAAATGATTACAAATTGATCAACTGTGATTTTATTGCCAATCATGGAGTCTGAGTCAGCTCTCGACAAATATCCTGTTCAGTTATTTAGGTGAACCATGCACCATTTCTCTAGTTCTCTAGCTGTGGTGCGTAGCACCAGGCTTGTGTTTGTTGTGATTTCTTGTCTTCAGTTCAGGATGCAACATTACGAGCTACTTAGTGCCAAATGCTTGTCTTGATTGCAATAATATCCTTTGTTAGGAGTCAGTGTTTAAAATATCATATACCGAACATGATATCATAAAATCGGATGATGTAAACTCAAAATTTATTGTCGCTGCTAATGAATTTAAAAATATTGTGCAAGATGCAGTCGAGCCCATTTTTGAAACTCATAATAGCTCGACTCATAATTTGGGCTCAAATGATCCATTTTATATAAAATGGTTAAAAGCCCCTGGTGGGGTGCACAAATGGCCAAGAGGCAAACATATCTTCATTTCGAGAGCATGTGTGGTCCAGTGGATACAGCATTTGGCTCCTGATCTGAAGGTCGTGGTTTTGAATCCCGCTTTGCTGTGTTGTGTCCCTGGGCAAGACCTTTAAAAAATCTTGATTGCCCTCTCTCACCCGTGCGAAATGGGGAGCTGCTAGGGATATTGTCCCTTGAGTTACGCCCAAAGGTATGAGTATGTATGTCTTGGGTATATATGGCCAGCTGCCTATTTCCAAAGGTTACGGTTAATATTGTAAAGCGCTTTGATACATGGAAAGGCGCTATATAAATTCCACCAATTATTATTACGAATTATTATCTTTAAGGTCCCTTCATTCTTCACTGCAGTGAAATTGGCTGAAACCATCTCTGACTCGATGCATCAGCAACACAGTTTCAAATGCACTGCACTGCTGCGGTGTTGAGGGGGTCAAGATGGTAATCTGACTTGACCTTAGTATAACACGGTCTTACATATATGACATTTCTGAATAATTGGTTTTGTAGATTCCTATTTTTTCAGCTAAAGGTCCAGGGCCTGATCGCTAATAGCCTAGTCCCCAGGACCCCAAAATTTTTCTGGAAGTGGTCAATATTTATGGTGCCGGAAGAACGCTATTTTTCTCATTGTTGAAGATTTAAATCTCAGCAAAGTGTAATAATCTGAAAATATTGTTTGATGAAAGCTTAATTAATATATTATTTTAGCCTGCCTACTATTGTATCACTTCACTTACAGGTGCGTGTTCCAATCGTCTTTTTTGGGACCCCCGATTTCCCCGAATGGTATCAATTTTGATATCAGATGAAAGGCCGTATTTTTCTCATTGTCATCCGGCAATTGTGAGCCTTTAAATTCATTTCATCCCAGATATAAACAAAAAAACGCTTTTTTTAATGGTTTACCATCAATAATTAGCACAGTATTTGAATAGGGCTTGTGCAATATGCATTATTGCTTCTACCATCAAACCACCAGGTTTGTTTTCTCACGGTAAACTTGATGGGGCATAGTGCAAGTGCCATGCTCTCATATCACGTAGAGAACACAATGACATAAATGAACAAGCACATTTAAGCAATAATAAGCACATTTTTTTGGAAGAGTGCCCCCAATTTTCAAATTTGTGATTTATGCACAGTTGTGTTGTAATGTCTAGTAAACTATACCTGTGAATAGTAATGCTTAAAAGTTTACATATCATAAAAGAAGGGATTTTGAAGTTCCGACTTCGGATCCCCCGAACCCTACGAACCTAATTCAATGGCATCTCTGGAAACGTGAATTTCTGTCTGGCCATGCTGAAAATGACACAATCTCACTGAAAATGATCCTAACTTGACCTTAACTTTATGAAAACCAGTCAATGGATGAGCATGACCACACATGATACTATTTCCCTGCTTTTTCATATTGGAATGTTTTCAGTGTCCGCTGAATTATTTTCGGTACCAACATTAATATTCTAATTACAAACTTCCTTCTCTTAATGGCGACACAATATGAAGTTTTTGAGCTTTACCATTCACATGTATAGTTTTACTAGCCAATTGCCAATGCAACTGTGCAAACTCTCAAAATTTTAAAAAATTGGGGCAGTCCTTCCAAAAATGTGGCTGTTATTGGCCTTAATGAATTTACTTTTCAAATTAAAGTAGGCCAGATTTGTTTCTTATCAATTTTCAAGGCTTCTGCTTCTGTTCTCACAACAGAAACAGAGATGAATGATCCACTTGTCATTTTATTTTGACGGTGGGTCTCCCCCTCAGTTGTACAGTGAATGTGTGTTATTTCACGGTCTGGTCACTCACGCTTAATGTTAATCGGGAGAAGTGTGAAATTTCGGAATGTGTGGAATACTAATTAAGCATTAGGCCTGTATTAGTGGACTCACCATTCACTATATATAAACCAGCAAAAAGTATCAAAATCCAACACACCATGAAAAATTTAAACATGGATAATATCACATTTTATGGTAAGTCTATAAACATTTGCATGACACATAGAGCAGAAAGTCCAAGTCTAGAGTTTGTTTCCTTCATTTGCATTGTCTATTCTACGCTGGCCATAAACAATTTTGCCTGTTACTTGCCTACAGACATATTCAATTTAGCTACAAAAAAAATTAAGCAAATAAAATTAATATGAATATCCATGTTGGATCCCACAAAATTTAACTTTTTCAGAATAAGATAAATCGATTTCTACTATTAACCTTATTACTGATGTATTTGTTATTGCTGTAATTATTGTTACAGGAGAATGGCCCAATTTCATTATATAAAAACTTTCATTATATTAAATGAGAGGTACAGGTCATCTTCCCAATCAGTCAATCAGGCATGCACATGCACACGCACATACACGCAAGCAGGAACATACACACATACTACAGCACAGCTACATCTAGTTATTGTAATTATTATTATCAATTTTAAACACAGATTTCTTTCTTTGATTCACACTAGCAGACAAAACCATTTTGAAGTATTAGCAGTTGTATAAAATTACCAAAGAATATCTGAAACTACCTTCCAAAGAGAATAAACTTTGAATATTTAACATGTTCGAAATTGACATATTTGTCACAACAAGCTGAAGAAAATGTTGCCTCTTCAATCTTGGTGAGCACAGACCAACAACATTATCACCATCCATGCATACCTCATGTATTCTTAACATTTTCACATCCACCACAGATAGGCCTTCAATTAACCAATCACCAGGATTTTTTACCCCATGGTTGCTAGGCTAAGGGGCACCTTCAAATCCTTAGGATCGTACCCACGGACCATGTGGATCTTCATTTTGTGGGATTTGGGGCTTATGTACTTTGCACCCAAGTTTTTCTTTAACAATTACAAATTTATATATCTATCAGCTGGTTAAAGACGGATCTTCCATTGTGATTTTGGACTTGCACGAACGAACGAACGAATTTATATTTAAAAAAAAACTAAAAGAAAACACAAACATACATTCAAACAAATAAAATGGGCTAAATTGCAAATTCAAAAGCTACAAATATACAGTCTTCTGAGCCAAACCATTTTTTCTTTCTTTTTGTTTTGCCAGCCTTACATGCAAATAAAAGAGACAGATTATTAAAAATGACTGAAGAATACACAAGTTTACAGCCCAGTCAAGAAAGACCAGCAGAGATGCACGGACAGAGCAGAGAAAGAAAGACTTTACAGAAGAGGGAGGGAGGGAGGAGGGAGGAAGGGAGAGAGGGAGAGAGAGGGAGGGAAGGAAGAATGAAAAATAAACTCCACAGAGGGAGAGAGAGCAAGAGAGAGGGAGAGAGAGCAAGAGAGAGGGAGAGACAGAGAGATGAGCGTGTATATGTTGTGAGGTGCATGTTAGAGAGAGTATTGCCGTTTTGTTTAACCTCTGCAGAATATTTCTCTAGAGTAAATTATACACCAAGCAGCTTACTGGACCATTGCAAATTGCCAGTTGCAGAATTTTATGTGTGTATTTTATTGTGTAACTACAATCATTTTGAAAAAAAAAAAAAAAAAAAAAAAGCAGATTCCACATGATAAATAGACACTGGTGTATCCCCACTTCTCGTTCGCGGTGGCCCATTTAGCAATTTGCGACGGTTTCACATCCAATTACCGCCTCCAAATGGTCGTCCTAGGAACACCATGGCCCAGGCACGAGCGAAATCCAATATTTCGTTCGTCTCGTCTGGTCGAGCCACAAGCGTTGGCGGGGAAGGTTATTTTTAGCAACCATGAATATTGATGACTCCAGAGTGCGTGGGCAGAAGTGAGTAAGATAATCACGCCAGAGTTACAACCGTTGGTATGGGGGCCTGTGACAAACTGGTCTATATATGAGGACCCTGGATGGATGCTAATGATTTGTACAACTCTGGCAAAGATATGGTAATGTTATATGTGTGTGTGGGCTCTTCCATGCGCCAGGCGGGGAGTGACATTATGTGTTATGCAGAATAGAGGATGGGAAGTGAAAAATTGTTAATATTTACCTGAATGGTATTTAGTTTTCAGTAATGTAATGCTATGGCTAGAATTTCCACATGAATAGGCATGGCAGGATGTGCATTGATAATGCAGAAAGGAGATACCCGTGTTTTTATGACAAACTAATTTCTTTACTGGCTGGATGGTAGTTTATGACTGAGTGATAAACAGGACAGGCTAGTAATACACAAAGAGTGAGTCATAGCCACAGCAATAAAAACGTTTTCTTTGCAATTATAGAGTTCTTTCAGATATTTTACGTCCATCCGATGAATTTTTCACAAATAGTGAATGTATAACAGATCCACTCCCAATCCTCTAATATATGCAGAGCAACACGAGTAAGACAGTATATGAAATATGTATGTAAAATTGTATATTTCCAGCGAGGTTGGGTGTAGTAAACAACATTCAGTGACCCAACCAATCTCTACTCATACATTTTAACATCACAAATTCATATCTTTATTAATGGCTAATATTTATTGATGAGAAATTTTAGGGGGCAATCGGCTTTTTCAAGTAAATGGAAAAATACGATTCAGTTTCTTTCATTTCACTCTGCCGTAAAAGACTTTTTCAAATGGATTCCTAATCCCCTAACAGAAAAGGTAAGATGTCATCCTTGGTATTTCAGCAAATCGGGCAACCTGCGACAGAGTCGTGTTTAGCGTCTGTTGCATCAGTGCATAATTAATAGCATTGCACAGAAACAAAATTATGTAGGCCCCTTTAATTTTTTCTTAAACACAGTTTGGAATACCTTTTGGAGAAGCAGAAAATGATAATTTACGTAATATGTGGACTTCAAACACTGGTCCTTGGAGAAATATATCAAAATACAATATTCCTTGATTTTGCTCTTGAAGAGTTTACCCTCAATAAAGTCACCTATTTCATTTTTTAAAGTGGGCACATTTTGTGATCCACAAAACCGCTTTTCCCCCGACTTTACCTAAAAAAAGTGGATTTTTAATAAATCATCTGAACTGTCAGCTTTAGTAATCCACGTGTACCTAATCTTAACGTGCATAGTCGTCGATCTGTAAAATTCGCGATATTGTATTTTCTGTCTGTTTTACACAAACAACACCACGTTGGCATATATGGGACCTCGTGGGGAAACAACACTTGCTCATAATATACAAACCGAAACCGCAGATCAGAATCAACTGAATTTTGTGAATAAGCTTTTCTCAAGATATCTTGTGAACAATGAATCAACAAAGGCGTTAGAATCACGAAATGCACCTTTATTTATACTCTTTCCCTACTTGTATGGCTGGGCATTTATTCAGATTTTAATAATACACAGTTATTTTAAAGGTGGGTGAACCGATCATAGACAGCTGCGGGTGAAGAAGCTTTTTGTAAAGTTGACATTAATAAATACTCAGAAACAACCACAATTAATTACTAATCCAAATCACCTTAATCTGTGGCCATGTTAAATATACAAATGCGACGATGGGACGCATATGGTTTACAAGTCCATTAAAGCTGACCCGATTTTCCCTGAGGAGGTGCCCTGAGGAGGGCGCCCTCATTTTTCAACAAATTGTTGTTTTTTGTTCATATACATAATGCTTTTCGCTATAATAATCACTGTGTGAAATAATTAAGCTCAAATCGAAGTCCTTCATATAGAAATCTCACTTTGTTTTAAAATTCCGGATCCGGAAATTTTGTTATACAACGTATCCTATGGCACTTATATACTACACTAAATGTTTACTGGCATGAAACGTAAAATCCGTACATCTTAACTTGGAATTGGGCATTTTAGGTACTATCTTTAGTTCTAGTTGACTATTTTCATAATACCACAAAAAATTTATATTTCAAAATCTCTGAGTCAGGAGGATTTAAATTTCACCGGCTTTTTCCTTCCCACTCTCTACTAATGCATGATAATCGAAGGTTTACTGCAAGAAGGCCCCATCTTGCCTAGCTACCATTTGTGTGTTCTATGTAGTGTTATACGCTGCCAAATCAACAACCTGCCGCTCTTGCAAGATGGGCCTTTTTGCTTATTATATTGACTTTGATATTTTGTTTAACTCTTTGTCGTGCCAGGAAGCTTAAGATTTTTTACAAGCATGAAATATGTAAAATGTGATATCTTGTATCACCATCTGACAACACAATGTCTGGTGTTTTTGTGCTTAAATTCAAATTACTTCACGGGTACTATAGTTAAATGTTAAGTTGTTTTCTTGTAAAACTGAATGAAATTGACTTTCAATTGGGTACCTTAAATTCACAGTGCAAGTGCAATAGGCCAATTTATGCTTCTTCCTCCAGTCAATTTGCAATGCACAACAGCCACGCGTTTAATACATAAAACAACAAGGCAAATTCTATTTACGCCGATTCGTAAAATGTCACACCGAATGTCGCGATCACTAACACGAAAAATGCAACTACCATACCCCACCCCTCCCAACAACCCCAGCACCCCACCCATCCCCCTGCAAAACCAACACCCCCCGCAACACCCCACCCCCTCCCAACACTCTGCAACACCAACCCCTTCCCAACCCCTCACCCCCCATCCCCACCCCATACCCAGTACACGCCTCCCCTTCCCCAACACCACCTCAACACGCCACCTCCCTCCACACCAACACCCTGCAGCACGCCACTCCCCTCCACAACACCCCTCCACCCCCCTACCCCCGGGTCCCCAACCCCCTCACCCTCCCCTCGCAACACTCCCCATCCCCTCCCCACACTATCTCCCTCCCCAACACACTACACACCCCCCCCCGCCCTATCACCCCACACCCCCCCCTCCGCTAACCACATGCAACCCCCACCCGCCCCTCCCCCACCAAGACCTTCACCACACACCCCCGGTTGCCCCCCACCACCCCACCGGCCCCCCACCGCCCTCGCCCCCACCGTGTAAGCGGACCTGCCTCCTCCCCCCCGGTCCCCCCACACCCCCTCCCTCCCCTATTCCCTCTTCTTCTCATTGTAGCTAAGGAAGTTTTGCCTATCATCCGATTAACCGTTTTCAGAGATACAGCAATTACGAATTTAATTAGCTCATCTGTCATACCTAAGCCCATATATCACATACTTTCAAATTGCAAAAGATGTGGCCCATGAAGGATTTCATGCAGTGCAGGAATTTTTAGTATCCAATGTACAGTGCATAATATAGCAATTACGCTGAAATTTTTGCTATTATTAGCCTCTTGCCTACTCAATTGGCCTGAAATACGTCCAAAATCTATTCAGGTCGACAACTCTTCACCCGCTTCCTCCACCAAGGTACATCATTATACGCCCGTTTTGAACTCCAGAAAACCTGTACACAGGCCTTGCAGGAAATTTTCATAAATTTGCACATTAGATACTTACTTAGCATATTTTACGCCCAAAATCTAATCGATCGAGAACTCCTCAACCCTCTTCTTTCCACCAATTTCCATCATTGTTGCCCTTACGGAACTCCAGATAAATCGTATACAACGTGGGTTACCATTTTTATCACAGACGGACGGACGGACGAACAGACGAACGAACGGACGCCGGTCATTTTATAGTCCCCGTTCCGAACTCGTTCGGCGGGGACAATAATGCAGTCCTAATTAAGGTGCCTCACATGTATTCTTTTGTTATTACGCAAATTAGCCAATTGGTAATCATGAACATGCAGATATCTGGATGAAACACTGTACAGCATCAGAAGTCACCATGATCTACTACTCGATCACGGTTTAGAGTTCACAGATTGTTTGTTGATTTGGATTAATGACATTCTTTCGTTCAATTACTACACACACACACATAGATACATACACAAAGATGGAGTTAATTTCTTAGTCTCCATCTGAATCCATTTGGTGTGGACCAGGGCTGTACGCCGAGTTTGGGGTGCAGGACTTCGAAAAAGTGGACTTTTTTTTGCAAAAGTGGACCTACCCCTCAAAAAATGAGGATGTAAATGGGTAATGGTAACACCCATGACTGGCCCACATCAAAGCACCCAAATCGGTTTGTGGGTTGCAGTCTGTATTGGTGTAATCTATTTGGATTTATTTGGCGAGTTGCTATATTGAATGGGGCTTGGCCGTCATCATCTGGTCCCTTTAATCCTTAAGTTACACTTGAATCTGATTAATCATTTTGGTGCAAGTAGCAATTATGTACATTTTAACAGCCCGCAGACTACTGTACAAATAATTGACGGTAACCACAAACAGAATACATACATGCACATATCATCATAAGGAAACATAATTCAGACAAAATATCCTACAGGTGTATGTTGACAAAAAATCAAAGGTTTCCAGTGGTACTAAAATCTCAATGGGGTTAATAGTGGGCCTAGGCTGTCAATTGGAGAGTGCCCCTTTAACATGCACTGACTATGCTGTACAATATGACAGTATAGCATTTAACATGAAAGTAGTAATTCCCTGGGGTATGTGCTTCACCTCTATCAGTCAAGTAATGTCTTGATATGGCGTGCATAATAATACATAAGGGGAAGTACCTGTTCTTCATACTAGCTCCTGGCTTTCTATCATATTTAGATTAACCTTCCATTACTTGTAAACGAATCGAGGTTTAGGGCAAAAATTGGCCCCATCTGCAATAGCGACCACATGTTTGTTAGTATTGCCAAGGTTTATAAACACTTAATAAGAACCACACTGACATAATGGCAGCTATTGCAGATGGGGCCTTCTTGCACCTAAACTCAGCGAAATACTGCAAAAAAAAGTGGAAATATTCACACTAAATTTAATTTTCGTGCTTTTACACAATTCTGTGTAGCACCAACATTAAGGAACCACACAAAATATTTATAAAAGTCTATTTGTAGAAAAAGGAAAGCGTCTGAAAAATAATCTAATTTTAAAATCAAGTGAAAAATGCTCAAAATGTGCAGGAAACGCAAAAAATTTACACACGAAAATTAACAGTTACAGTAATAGTAAGCATGCCTTATCATCAGTTCTAAACCACGGCCAACCCACATCATACACACAGATTTCCCCTGGACTTTGACTTAAGGCCCACACCGTCCACTAACAACACACAATCTATGAGGAGCGTTATGACACGTACAAGACAGAAAAAGAAGTCGTTTCGTGTGGTCTATGAAAATGGCCGCTGCCCTGTAATTGTATCAGGAGTGCTTGTTATTGTAATACCGTACACTTTATTATAGGTCAACTTAATTGAAACTTTTCAATCTCCAAAACCAAGAAGGCAGGCCTCTTGCCCTCCTGAAAAGCATCCGCTAATGAACACTATCTACATATATATACTTCTCGTGTGTTAGATTATCTATGTTTTCAGCGTGCATATTTTTCACGAATGCACTGGGCTCTGTCAGATTATAAATTGCACGGGTCATCAGCTTGATAATGCACGTGGTCATCAGATTTAATGCAAGGGTCATCAGATAATGAACGTGGGTCACCACAAGTCAAAACTCCTATTAGATACTAGGATATACCGGTAATCATTTGAATATCGACTCTTACTGCTCAATATCAAACATGTCTGTATCGTATTATATACCCTCTACGAACGTAGTATCTAAAATCTATGGTTTGTGTTCAGTCTTAACTCAATTATTGTGTTGAAAAAAATATTGGTTTTCTCGTTTAAAGTATTAGGTGAATTCACGTGCGCAGACCATTCAAAATAATGTGATTTTGTACTTGTTTCTTTCCGAAACGAGTATATCTTAAATTATTAACGGGAAGTTATGACATTTAAAAATATTGATCTTTAAATATTAAAATTCCTGTATGTTTATAATTGGTCACATTAGAAAAGAAAGCCTTTCAGAGTTTAGATGCTATTACTGACTTTCCTACCTCTGTTGCCGTGACGTCAGCGCGAGACGTGATGGGCGCACCAGTAGTAAACCGGACGCGCTGGTGGCTTTTAAAGCGACGGGCGTTTTTACCACTCGCGCAAAAGATAGCATACATTGACGCCTGTGTGCGTCCAAGCTGCGTCAATGTATGACATCACTGCACGGAGTGGTTTAGAGAAAGGTAGAGAAATGGACGATATCATTGTTGTATATAAATGTAGGCCCATGACCGAATTAAGCGTACTTCAAGAAACCCAAAATCAAAATTCACAAATAAAATGTTTTTCAATGCAGAGAAGAAAGGGAAAACCAGTCACTGTTTGTACATACATGTCTGCGTTGTCTTTAACATCTAAATTACAGTGGGCCATTGGAATGGTCGAAGAAAATTTCATATGCATTTTATATGCAAATCGTCACTGATGGGTTTGTTTTGGGAAAAAAAGTAGGGCGGGCAGTGCGAAAAGTCTATCTTTCTGTCAATTGTGCATTGAAGCGTTTAGATCACTATGGGTTTGTTTTGAAACTGCTCAGAGGGTGCGAGAAAGATTAGCCACTCTAAGAGTCGTAGAGGGTGATTTTTTCTCGCACTTACAGATCATTTCAAAAACAAACTAATCAACAATGTATTACGTCAAGGTCTTTTGGCACATTTATCGAGTAGAACTTGGACATGTGGAGTAAGTAAGGAAGTGTTTTTAATTTATATTTTAAAAACTAGCCTCAAAACAAGTTAGATATAAATTAATTAAATTAATGTTAATGGTAAGATTTATGCTTTGTTTTCTCAAAGTATATACGGATAAAAGGACCACGCCTCAGTGCACTCGACGGATTAATTGCACTTGACCGTATGGGTCAGTACAGCAGCACTCGAGCCTCCGGCTCTCGTGCGGCCTGCACTGACCCATTACGGTCGCGTGCGATTATCCTGTCGAAAGCACTAGGCTAGGTCCTTATCCTACTCTTAGTTCTAACATGCACGTTATGATTATCGGGGGATTTTGTAGCAATTGTGACCGTCACTGACAGCTTGGGGACAAAAACAATTTTTGTTCAAAAAACCTAGTAATTTTGATACGACAAATCTATGGAAATCATTTTTTTCAATTTGAAAAACCCCTTTACAAAGACGAAAAGATGTCGGGAAAAAGGAAGGAAATACCTTTGAGCAAAACACCCGTGGGAAAACAAACCAAACACGAAACCTTTGTAATTTCAGATTCAAGAGCGACACAAGGTTGCTGTCTACTGTAGTGGGCTCTGGTTACTTGGAGGTCGTTAACCATCGGCCAGTTACCCTGCTAACCGATCCTATCCATTATTATTTGTCCCCTTTTTTCAAAGTACTGAAGAGGTACCTGGTACAATGAACAAAATATAAATGATTAACCAACAAGAACAACATACATGTTTTTGTTGTTTAATTCTTTTTACTAAATATAAACACTTAAAAAAAAAATGGGGACACCCCCATCCAGTATTACTAAAAATTGTGAATATTAGGGGCGTATTTGGTTTTGGTAGATATTAATTACCCTATGTAGATTAAGTAGAGCTTTCAAGTTATATAATTTTCCATAAAATGTCCATTTTTTAATAAAGTTATTGGGAATCTGATACTTAAATAAAGGCACTATCATGATTTTGCTAACTAAATCAGAAATTGAAAAAAATCATCAAAATCAGATGTATGCATTTTTTTGTAACAAGTATGAAGGTGTCCCAAACATTACCCTGCAAGGTAAGTCTAAACTAACCCTAATAAAGAACAAAATCGGATATTTTAGTTCTATTACTGTCCGTTACGGGACACTTAGCTACAAACAAATAATGAATGGGATTCATATCTTGAACACTGTTGTTTTTTCTCATATTTCTGTCATTTTCTTAAGTTGGAAAATGAGCAAGTCCTACAGAATTGTCCTTTACTTTGAAGCTATTACCTGCAAATTGCAAATATTTTTTATTTTTAGCATCTGACTACACTGAGAGTGTCTTTAAGTGTGTAGTATTAGAAGGAAAGTGTTGTGAATAGGAAAACCCATTTTTTTCAAAATGCAAATGTTTAAACTCATTTTAATGCACAAACGAAGGTCATGCATGACCTCAGATACACTTAATCCTATCAAAGAGGACAAAAATTGTGGCCAAATTGATTTCCTGAAGACAAAGTCTTGAAATATTGATTTTAAGTCACTAGGGCCAAATAAAATATCATGTCTCAGAAAAATGCTCCCAGCTTTTAAAAAATTCACATTTTAGTCCATTTGTTTTCATTGTTTTGACATGTTCTATTCTAGCTGTCAAGAAAGTTTGAAATTTATCACTTGCCAAATCCCCTAAACTAGGTGGCATAAAAATGCAATTGAAAAAAAAATCATAATTTTGCATAACCTTATTCAACTAAAAAACAAAAATCACACACACTTAGGGTTTTCCATTTTTTCTTTAGCAATCCCCATATTTTCGTGGGCCTCTAATCTACCAAGGTACAATACTACTCACCCTTTCAATTATAAGTTGGTGCTCTACTAGTGCACAACCCCTCTAATAAAACCATAAATTTAATTTCTTTGAAGAATTATTGATCGAAGGTTTTTCAAGTATTTCAGAAAACATACTAATTAGGGCTAGGATTTGACTGATTGTTAAAGATGAGGTTTGGGGTTGGTGGGGGTGTTTGAAACAAAATGTGTGTCTAAAGGACTAATATTTTAATTGATAGGGCCATCTCTAAAGAGGAATGGCGAGAAAAAGTCCAAGCTTGGTACAGTAAGAAACTGTAAAAGGTGTTACGTTTCGAAAAATGCCCAAATCAAAGATGTGAGCCTGGGAGTGGAACAATCGGTGTATCATCTCGGCTCCTTCTGCTACACAAGGGTTAACATTTTAATATTAAGTTCACACGGAGGGTGGGTTAAATTGAAAAATTTCCTTGGCCAGCTATGGTTTGACGTGCGATAGGAGTGATAGAAAAATATGATAAAGGTAAGTGTTTTAGAAGATGTGTAGTAATCTGTAATCTGGCTTTACCTTGCTCTAAATTTTTTTACTGTTTTCAGGTGTGAAAAATAAGAGTTACAGTTGCATGAAAAGAGTACAGAATTTTGTTGGTCATCTACCAGCTAAACATGTTCACCATTTTAGGCAAATAGAGGTCTACCAGTAGTATGCAAAGAGCTCCTGTGTATCCCAGAAACGGGGAGGAAGTGGAAGCAGAGGGACCCACGGAAAAACACAGGAAAAGGGCGGAACTGAAAAAAGGCCGGGGGAGCGCGGGGGAAGGAGGAAAAATACCAATTAAATATAAGGGGCACCTAGGATGATACGCCCGTCCTGCAAAAAACATGCGCTGGGGGGACCGGCACAAGCATATACGCAGAATAGGGACCAAATGTCTGGTAGTTTTCTTTTTTTTTTTTTTTTTTTAAGATTTTATTTTTTTTATTTTTTTTAACTTTGTTAATTATTTTTTAAAAATGGAATTGTATGCAGACAATTCACTTATTTTTCAGGGGAGGGGGGGCGGGGGGGGGGGGGGCCAAAACTCCCCACAAGGGAAGATGCCCCCTCTTGCCCCCTGGTAACACGCCACTAAATCCCAGAGATAGAAGGACCTCTTCTAATAGCCAAAATAGGATGGTGTTTGGAAGGTGGTTTGCATAAGAAACAAAAAGATACGACAATGACCTACAAAAAGTTGGGTTACAGGGACAAACAAAGGTGTTGGTCATCTAAAGTCTATTCTGGTGAAAAAAATAACAAAAAAAAGAATAAAAAAACAAAACATTTTGGTGGACACAGCTGACTGGACGTCAATGACATGTAACTAATTCGAGCATCAGACAAACAACATGATGCTTATAATGTATCAACAGTGAGGATACAAATTCTAACCAGAGTGTTTTGTGATGGTTAGGTCTCCACACTGGTTTCATTTTCCCTATTTATCAGCGTCTGTTGTGACTGTTTATGTGCTTACCCTGTCTGCTACTCACTGGATATTATTATAATTAAAGCTATACTGCTACATCTGTGACCTTATTTCCACATGCACTCACTGATCAAGTTTGACATTTTAGAAAACATTAGTTCCATACTGCATACTCATTGCTTCAATGAAACTAAGAAGAACATTTGGCCTTATTCTTCTTAAAAATGTTTGTTTGCCTAACAGAAAGGAAAAATATTAGGGTCGGTCGGTTGGATTTTCTTTTTTTAAAGCCGAAAATCACCTTAAGACTGTTTGCTCCAAAAAAGGAAATAACATGTAGGCATAGCAAAAGATCTTGATTTTACTGTGGTGTCTGTAGTAATTTTGTGTAATTGTTTTTAATGATTGTGCTGTGAATTGTGTTTTTTTTAAATCATGGTAGTTGTCAGATTTTTTTTATTTCGGTTGCTAATTTGCACAAGTTTTTTTTCTTAGGGTGTGGCCTGATTCAGCAAACATTCAGTGGACATTGGAATTAAAAAAGGGGATCTGTGGCATATGGCATCAACTGGAGGTTAAAAAAAGGGGATCTTTCAGTGACCAGGTTAAAAAAGGGGGGGGGGGGGGGGTCTTTCAATGACAGCCAGGTTTAAAAGAGGTTGTCAATAGTGTGTACCCGTCACTATTTTTGAGGGGGGGCACGGGGCGGGGGCGGGGTTGGGGGGGGGTGGGGGTGGGGGGGGGGTCTGGCATCATCAATTAAAATACTTAAGCAAAAGTGGCATAATCGGCATCTCAAACTAGATTTGCTCATAATCTCAAAAAGATGTTAGTTTCTTATAAGAATGTTCCAAGTGCTTCGGTGGTTTACTCATTGCAATTGCCATTACACTAGTTACGATTGAGCTTTTGTGAAGGTCATTTTTTCAATGAGAAGCCAGCAGATATGCACAGTCTACCTTTAAGAACTTTATTACAAGCCGCCAAAAGGAACAATCCATGGGTTGAAATCGAGGTTTCGAAAATAGCAAGTTAGACTAGCCTCAGCATGCGGAGCTGGGTGAGAGTTCAATTCCACATTGCAGTAGCAAAAAACAAAAGGTAAAGGGACGTCTCTGGGCTAGCACGTACACGATGCCATTGCTTCTGAAACATCTTTTGAGTTGTTTTAGGATTGAATTGATGGAGCACAAACCCAAATACCTTGTGGTTTAAGGCTTTGAAACAGTGGTCTGACATTCGTAGTTGACCCTTGACCCTGTACATTTAAAAGTTGAAGTCTGTTCACAGCTTTTCATCGAGCTTTGTGATGTCATTAACTTACATGATAAACTGTAGCAATGTTGTGCAATCCTGTTGATGGATTTTTATTTTTTTTCCCCCAACAATACAATTCCGTACATACTTTGATCTGCTGCTGCTGTTGTTGTTCAGATTTTGGGGAAAAAAATCAACAAACCTTTTATTTTTTTTCAAAATGTCCCAGGACTTTGGAAAATTTGACATATTTGTTTCATTCAAGATACATTCTTTGCGTTACAAAAGACGAAAAATGTTTCACCAAAATTGATCAAAAAATATGCCCATCTCTATATCAAATGACTGACAGTGCAATTCATAATTGGAACACATTTCTCAGATTTTACAGTCCCTACTTACATCGACTTTTTCATCAAGTACCTTAAAACCTCCCCAGAGGGGTGTTTGAATCAATCCATAATGCATTGCAATGTGGTTTTACTGTACTGTGCCAGTACTTAGGGTTACATCAAAACTGGTCAGAAGTTTTAAGACCAAAGACATTTCATTGTTCATGCTAAAACATAAGTACTTTACTGATCCTAGTATAGTCCCACCTGTTTTTTAAACCTGAAATTGGCCTGAATTAGGAGGTGGGATATAAGGGATCTCAACCTAAACATGAAACCACCACAAGCATCAACATTTCAGCCTTTCAGAGCTTCTTAACTTATTCCAGATAGGAATACATGACTTTAAAGGGCAAGAGAAGATTTTGAGGACACCCAAATTTGTGTCATACATGTAATTTTTCAAATAGATTAGACACTCAATAGTTTTTTAACTTGTATTATGCTACGAAAAGAAATGTCTTAAAAGAGAGAAGAAAAAAGGTGATTTTGATTTGCTTATATTTC
>JAMKCH010060271.1:0-49355 GCA_023653785.1 Ophioderma brevispina
CGAGGAGTCACTGAGATCACAGACGAACAAGTGGCGCATGAGCCAATGCCGCACCCCTGAAGTTTGGACTCAGAACCCGGCCTAGGTGTCGTTATGTGTGTGTGTGGGTTGTGTATAAAGTTGGCAGTCGTGTAGTAACATTCAGGTGGTCAATAATGCTAGTTACGTCAGACATGTATTGGCATCGTATTAATAAAGTGACCGCTCCAGCCCATCCTGCAACAAAAGTGGGGGGGAAATCTTATGGTCGTGCATATGTTGTCTCCGAGTGTTTTTATTCACGCGTAGGTGGGTGCCTCTGGGGCAATGTTAGGTTTATCTAACTTATGGGTTTTTGGTTAGTTTTAGGCAAGAGTTAGGGTTAGAGTTTGGGTTCGGGTTAGGTTCGGGTAGGGTTCGAGTTTAGGTAATGGTTAAGGTTAGAGTTATAGTTTAGGGTTGGGTTAAGGGTTAGGGTGGGGGTTAGAAATAGGTTTAGGGTTAAGTTTAGTCGTTAGGGTTAAAGTTTAGGGTAGGCTTAAAGTTTAGGGTATGGTTTAGTTTATGGTTGGTTTCCGTTAAGGATTAGGGTAGCAGTTTAGGGTCGGTTAGAGTTTTGGGTTAGGGTTATAGTTTATGGTTAGGGTATCCCTTTCGGGTTCGGGTTCGCGTTTTCGGTTAGGTTCGCTTTCGGGTTAGGGTTAGGTTTTTCGGTTTGGGTTCCGTTTCGGGTTCGGGTTCCCTTTTCGGTTTCGCGTTTTCGGTTCGGGGTTCGGTTCGCGTTTCGGTTTGGGTTCCGTTTTTCGGTTGGGTTCACGTTTCGGGTTCGACGTTCGGTAGGGTTCGTTTCGGTTCGGGTTCGCGTATTCGGTTCGCGTTTCGGGTTCGGTTCGCGTTTCGGGTCGGTTCGCGCTTCGGGTTGGTTCGCGTTTCTGGTTCGGGTTCGCCGTTTCGTTCGGGTTCCGGTTCGCGTTCCCGTTTCGGGTTCAGGGTTCGCGTTTCGGGTTCTGGTTCGCGTTCGGTTCGGGTTCGCGTTTCGGGTTCGGGTTCGCGTTTCGGGTTCGGTTCGCGTTTTCGGTTCGGTTCGCGTTTCGGGTTCGGTTCGCGTTTCCGGGTTCGCGTTTCAGTTCGGGTTAAATTTGGATTAGGGTTCGGGTAACCGCGGGGCCGCCACCACTCACATATGAAATGGCCCCGGGTGTACAGCTGACCTTTCAAACCAAGGGGCCTTTGTTTTGGTGACAAGAAGTGCCAAAAATAGGGGGTCTTTGGGTGAATATAGCCAACTGCAACATAAAGAGGGGTTATTTTGGTGATAATGTTTTGCAAATTTTCGCCCAAAATGGGGTTTTGTTGAAAATTCAAGTTCAGCAAAATTTTCTAAGAGGTCACGAAAGTAGAAGTCTTCTGTTGCCAAAAATGTTCATTTTTTTTTCAAACCCCGTAGGGATCTTTAAAAAGCCTATGGGATGGGAGTCTTAAGAGTCTTACATACGTATCACTTCCGAAATGGGAGTGCCGGGAGAAGGGGCTTTTCTTCAACACGATTATAGGTCTACTGAGCATGATATGGATTAAAATCACTAGGAACCCACCTCCTCTCCACGGCTGAAGATAACCCTTCCGCTGTTCCTTGCTCATTAAAACATAATCAAGCACTGTGCCTGGGGGGTTGTCGAATTCTGCAACTGTAATTGCTATCCCTGCCTCATATTGACTGAAGCGGCAATTCATTAGATTTCGTCAAATCGGCCAATTTGGAGACTGGTGCATATACTTGCCAAGCCATTTAAATGGCTATTCAGTCACCTATCATACATCTTCACTTCAAGTTCGATCGGCATCTTTGTGACAGCTAACAATTCAGTGGCATTGAACAACACTGATTGCATTTTACGTCGTGTTGAATTAATTTCTAACCGATGCCAACTACTCAAGACCAGACAGAATTACTACCCTGGCCCCATCTCATACACATTGGCACAAATTACAGTCACAATTTCAACAAATCTCACAAATTGTATACTCCACATTCCACAGAAGATAATTTATTGCCACATTTCTCAACCAACAAATTTTATCAATTTGGGTGACGCACTATATTTTGAAACAACACATATGCGTAGTCCTATGTATATAGAAAGAGTGCGAGGAGGACTCGCGAGAGTGGCCAGTTCTATCGGCTGCTACAGTAGTGCAACAGCACGATGGGTAGGCCTATATCACTTATCTGCAACTTTTGTTTATTTTATTAATGCCATTTAAAACATGTACCATACATACGCGCATGCACCATATGCACATTCACGCATGCTTACACATACACAGACACACACCCCCCACCACCACCACCACCACCACAATTAACATACATGCCACACACACACACGCACCGCTTCCGTTTCCCTACCTCTTCCCCATCTCTTATCCTCTCTTTGTTTCCTCCTACTTTGTTAATATTCAATACATTATGAATAGAAGCCATTTAACTTCTTTACCACAATTCCTGTTTTCAAGATCAAATGCAAAAAACAAATTAAAAAGGGACTTAATTTAGGTCCATAATGAGAAAAAAATCTATGTTACTGTGCATCAGATTCATGCTATGCAGATGATCTTACATGTTTTTTGAGAGATGTAAACTCTGCACAAAAGATGTTTAAAATCCTGGATGAAACTTTTAGATCTGTACTTGTCTAAAGGTTAATTTGGATAAATCTGAAGCTATGTGGTATAGAAAAAGGCAATGACTAGAATTATAAACCTTTAAATCTTGTCTGGAACAAACAATGATTACTGTCTTTGTATTTGTTTTCTCATATGATATTGAGCTTGCTATAATGTTAATTTGAAGGATAAATTTAATTCTCTGAATCAACATTTGCATTATGGAAGCGTAGAGATCTAACGGTCATTGGTAAAATCCTTATTACTAAGGTCTTTGGACTTTCTAATTTTTTTATATGTGACCAGTATGATTCCAACACCTATGACCATCCAGAGAAAAATTAATGCCATAGTTCACCAATTTATTTGGGGTGGACCTGATCGTATTAAAAGTTCTGTTCTTAAGGCAGACTATAATGACGGGGCCTTAAAATGATTGATATTTATGCAAAAATTAAGGCTCAGTTGGCATTTTGGGTCAAGCGGTATCAGACTGGTAGTCATGTTGGATGGAAGATAATTCTGTCTCATTGGTTACGAAAAGTTGGCGGCTTGATATATTAAAATGTAATTTTGATGTGAAGAAAATTAAATGTTATATTCCACAATTTTACATTAATGTTTTTAGCTCTTGGTCAGAGTTAAGCACAAACTCAAACGTGATGAAGATTTTGTTAATCAATAATTTGGAATAATTGTGGTATTACCGTGATAAAAACGGGTTTTATAAATCCCTTTATGAAGCTGGTATTGTTAAAATCAGGGATCTATTTATGACAAGGGTAACAATAGACCTTTTGATACTTTTGGTATGGAGGTAAAGGAATACCTGAGGTGGTATAGCATTGTTAATGCTATTCCAGTGCAATGGCGTCATCAGATTAAACATGAGGTATATTACAAGAGGTGATAGTGATCTTGGTATTGGTTGTTATATAAATGATTCTTTTATACCTTTGGACCGTATTAAATCTAAGGATATGTATCATTATCTTGTGAGTAAAAATATTGATGTCCAAAAAGTGCTAGAACTTTAAGGGAAAATTACAATAGTGACGTCTCAGTGTATAAGGACTTTTTTATCTTACCATGGAAGGTTACAATTGATTCAAGATTAAGGTGGTTACAGTTCAGAATAAATCATCTCATCTTGCCAACAAATAAGTGGTTACATAGAATTGGCTTTATCAATAGTCCAAACTGTACAAGATGTAATAGCCATATTGAATCTTTAAACCACATGTTCGTTGAATGTAACCATGTTAGGAGATTCTGGAACGAGTTTCAAATTAAGTGGAATGTCCTTTTTTATGATGTTTCACGTAATGAAAACAATTTTTGGTATTTTTGATAATTCAGAGAATTGTATGTTGAAAAACCAGCTGCTTTACATTGCACGTCAGTTTATCTATATAACAAAATACAGTGGTTCTTCCTTGTCTTTCGAGTGTTTTAAGAGTTTATTGAAGGATACTATTCGCTTGGAAGAAACCCTTGCCAGAAAGAAAGGTAAATTGGAGATTCACTTCGATAAGTGGTCTAGAGTAGGTTTTTATAAATAATTTTTTTTCCTTAAGAATCTGCCTTTGAAAATTAGCATATTGTATAGTTTAAGTATACATACATTTGTAGTTATTTTCTCTGCCATACATACTGTCACACTATCTTGGTTGTATCTTTGTAATTTTGTTGGTATTGTATTTGTCTTTGTATTGTTGTGGTCTGAAATAAAAAAAGCCAGCCCCTTTGGGGTTTTGGCATAAGACTACACACACACACACACACACATACACAGTCACACATACACACATACACACCCCCACACAAACACACACACACACACAAACACCCACGATGTCGCATTCAAGTGGCACGGGAATTGTAACATTTAGGATCTCACATCCAATGATACAGAATTTGCTTGTTACATCGACAAGAAGATAGATTAGTGGAGGTAGGAACTTAATCTGTAAGAATGCTTACTATACAAACCCCAAATATACCTGTAAAGTTTGAATTCGTTAAATAAATGTTGTCACGTTCCCCTCTTCTTAATGCAATCAGAGAAATGTCGAGATCTAATGATCCTTAAAAAGTATCATTAAACCATAGCATAACGCATCAGGGTGGTACTAATCCTCCCAAATGAAAAAAACAAAATCGAATTATTTATAGCTGCGATTGCAGGGCTTCGTTGAGTGAAGGTTAACGGCATCTCCTGTAAGAAGGCTGCATATTTGTATATCGTGTCGATTGTCTGAGGAATTGCCTTTTTACGTTGAGTTTATGCATCTAAAAGATGAAAACCAAAACGCAGCTCGAAAATATGTAAAGTTGCGCTTTACAAAACAATACACACATACGTAAATGCACAGATGTAAATGAGTGTTTCTCTCATTCTTGTGAAAATTAGGTTTAGGGCAATTCATTCGTAAATGTATGCAAATGTATGCAATTGCATAATTTGCAGGAAGCTTATTTTTAACCAAGTGACTAAAGAAAGCCGCCACCCAAATTAAACAAATTTATTCATGAAGAAAGCCGTCACCCAAATTAAACAAATTTATTCATGGCTTAACCTACAAACATAACTTTTTGTCTTAACATACGATGTAAATTTCAAATGAAAATAGCGGCGTGACAATGCACAGCGAAAAACTCCTATATTGAAACCTGTTCAATTACAGGCAAATGCACCAGGTACGATACAGTAAGTATGCGGCGACTGTAACAGATCGCACTATTTTTGTGTTTTAATTTAATTTTCGCTTTCTAGGGAACCGGAATGTCTTCAAGTATGCTTAAAATAGACGCCACTCGTAATAACTAATATTTTGTTGGTTGAATCGTGAAAATTGATCTAGTTATTTCCTAAATTTTGACATTTTTTGTGAATAATTGTAAAAAAAAAAGTTGTTGAACCCTAAATCTGTTTGTAAATGTGCTCGAGACTTTTGTAGGCGATTTCTTTGTGAAGGGCGACGATGTATCTACACAGGCATTTCAATTGCGTGTTTGTTAGAATTGGTTAGACTAGTTTTACAATTCCTTGAAAATCGCCACATTTTTACTCTGCTATTTTTATGTGAATTCTAGCGAAATATATTTCAAATAGCAAACCGCTGCAAATGCATGTAATTATAATATTTTGTTGTCAATGGAGCGGATGTTTTATCAAATATAGATTTAGATTATGTAATAACATGTCAAAACTTACAAACTTCTCATAAAAATGAAATAATCGTAGATTAGTTATGTAACAGTACGGTGTACTGAATGATGAGTATCACCAGAACAACGCCTTTTTGTTAGATCAATTTGCATAGTATCGAATCTCCGCGTAACGTTTGTTTGATCTAATCATTGTAATAAAGAGAAATAATAATGAACTATGAAACCAAAGTTAAGTCCGTCCAAACAAAAGACCTGCGCACCCACACAGGGATGACTGCTATGACATTCTAACTCTAAAATTCATGACTGCAGAGCCAATTGGGTTTACAGCTTAATAGAAAGTTGCGCTGTGCCGTGTTACCCTTCCTGAAACGACCCCATTGAATAATGACACATCCATTGGCTTCAGTATTGTAACAGGTGTTTACCTACTTTGTTTCTTAATTTTTTTACAGCATTGAAAACAACATTGGCATTCACCACAACATATTTTATTTTGTATTTTATTTTATTTATTTACTCTCGACCATCCTCAATGGTGTTGAGTTAGGTGAGTACTTGGCTTGTTAATTGTTGATTTGCCTGGCCCGGAAACTGCTTGTTCTGGTAAGGTGTGTCGTCTTTCACAGGTGCATACGGTTTGAGCAGTAGACGTTCGAAGAGCTTGTAGGTATGGCTGAGGAGTGATATTGGTCTGTAGCTCTTTCCCAGGCTTTTAGAGTGCCATAACATGTGCTTTTCCTCCAGATCTTTTGGAACCTTGGGGAAATAAGGCACATTGTAGAGGTCAAGAAACCATTCCTTTTCTACTGGGCCGAAAATGTTCAGTTGCTCATTTGAGACTCCTACTGCTTTTCCTGGTTGAAGTTAGCATACCGGATTCCAATTCGTCCATTTTGAAATGGGCGATTGAAACCCGGGTCGCCACTAAACCTCTTACGGTCTGTTTGAATCTTCTTGGGCTTCTTTCTACACTTGCCATTTAGTAATTAGTTGCGTGGGTAATTTGGTTGGGTGTGACATTTGGCGGCTGTGGAGGTTCTGTTGGATCCCCTCGGGAGCTTCCGGATGGTTAACCATGCTTTCTTGCTGTTATGGTTCTAGCGGTGGGATTCATTAAAGTATGCCAGGTGTGATCTTTCCTGGGAGATCCCTCCTAAACTTCCTCACCTTAGCTGTGTTTGCAGCCGAAAAGGATCAGCTTCAAACGTGATATACTCTTGATATTCTCTAGCACCTTCCTTGGAAAGGCCTGTATGTATTCCGTCCTACGGCCTCGTGGTATGACTCTCCTGGGCAGTCCTTGTTCCTTGTGGGCGAATTGTCATAGTTATGGGTTTTGGAGCAATCCTTTTAACGTTCTGATCCAGGTCATCGCTGATTCCTAGCCAGTCTGCTTTCCTATAGTTAAACGACTCTTAAAAATACTTTGTTTGGTCTTTACTGCAGATTTGACTTGGATACCTATGGTCGATTGTGAGTTAGTGGAACAGGGTTGTAACCCTCTTCCAACGGGCGCTATGAAATTATGGCGGCAGCTTAGAGTGTTGAAGGAGACATAGATGTTGTCTGTCTATCCATTCTTCGACAGCTTGTCCAGCTCTGTTTTAGGTTTCCTGTATTCCCATTGGGTGCTATGGCGTTGAAATCACCATGGCATAGTGAGGTTTGGTTGAATTCCCAAGGCTGAGTTGAGGGTGCTTGAAGCTATTGATGGAGGTTTGTACACGGATGTAACTATGATAATTCTGAGTTCAATGTTGAGGACTTCGATGTCGTTGTCAGCAGACATTGAAGGTGCTTCTACTGTAGTGCTGTTGTTCATAGATATATATATATATATTATATATAATATATATATCTATATATCTTAGAATATATCTAGATATATATATCTACTATATACTATATATATATTATATATATATTATCTATATATATTCCTATATATCGATATCTATATATATATATATATATATATTATATCTATATATATAATATATATAACTTCTATATATATCTATATATATATATATATCAATGATGTTTACTTTGTTCATTAGCAAACTCTCCACGTTCAGTGAAACGTCCCTACAGTCAAGGCAAGCGTAGACAAATGCCTGCGATGGGTCTAGTCATGATATAGGTATACTCAAGAATGATGTTATGGAAAACAGTGCTTGGTTTTGTAGAGATTAGTGTGTTACTAACAGGGGCGAACACAACTTCTCCCCCTACCAAATGAATCTTTTTTGATGGAGGTATGTAGACGGATCTCCGGGTCAGTCTTGATTTCACTTTTTTGCGAATTTGTCATAGTTATGGGGTTCTGGAGCAACTCTCTTCACGTTCTGATCCAGGTCATCGCTGATTCCTAGCAGTCTGCTTCCTATAGTTAAGCGCCGCTCAATACTTTGTTTGGTCTTACTTGCCGAGTTGACTTGGAATACCGATTGGTCACTGTTGAGTTATTGGAACAGGGTTGTAACCTCTCTTCCACGGGCACTATGAAAGGGTGGCGGGCTAGGTCGTGACGGGGACGTAGATTTTACTGTCTATCCATTCTTCCACAGCTTGTCCTCTCTGTTAGTTTCATTGTATCCCATTGGGTGCTATTGCTGTTGACATCACCATGGAAATGAGGTTTGGTTGAATTCCCAGGCTGAGTTGAGGGTGCTTGAAGTCTACTGCTGGAGGTTTGTAGACGGATGTACTATGATAATGCTGAGCTCAATGGTGAGGAATTCGATTTTGCTGTCAGCAGACCTTGAGTTGCCTTCTTACTTTAGTGCCTGTTGTCATATAATATATATATAATATATATAGATATATATAATATATATAGTATATATATATATATCTAACATCATAGGAAACCGTATTCTTTACACAGGTGACTAGCTTTGGAATTAGAAGTGCTCAATCCCATTACAGTAGAGCGTAAAATACCTACAAAGTATAGACTGGAAAGGCACCCGTTACTCTGAGTTACACGGTATACCCTCACTTTACGATCACTGGGTACCGATCTTCAGACGGATTATGACTCACAGTCGTGTCTTAACCAGCGGACATGTATGTAGATACATGCCATTGTGTCACGACTGAGGGCCATTTCCAGTACTTGTCTGTACTTTTCCCAATAGTGGTCTTAACCACAGACATGGACCTGTGAGTCCATCATCCGTCTTAAGATCGGTTACCCAGTGAATCGTAAGTGAGGGTATACCGTGAAACTCAGAGTAACGGTTGCCCTTTCCAGAGGTCTATCCTTTTGGTAATTTTATTTTACGCTCTCCTGTAATGGGATTGAGCCCTCGTAATTCCAAAGATAGTCCCCTGTAAATAATACTGTTTACTATGATGTTAGATTACGGCCCCCACATCGTAGGGTTTGACACTCCTCGACTATTTTGGAAAAGTACAGACAAGTGCTGGAAATGCTCAGTCTGACACCATGGCAAATGTATATACATACATGTCTGCTTGGTTAAGACACGACTGTGAGTCATCAACCGTCTGAAGATCGGTACCCCGTGATCGTAGTGAGGTTTACCGTGAAACTCAGAGTACGGTTGCCTTTACGGAGTCCTATACTTTGTAATTTATTTTTATACGCTCTCCTGTAATGGATTGAGCAACTCTTAATTCCCCAAAGATAGTCACCTGTAAATAATTACTGTTTACTATGATGTTAGATTACGGCCCCCACTACTCGTAGTGGTTGAGCACTCTCGACTATTTTTGAAGTACAACAAGTGCGGAATGCCTCAGTCCGTTGGACAACAATGGCAATGTATAACATAATGTCTGCTTGTTAATACACGACTGGTGAGTCATCAATCCGTCCGAAGATCGGTACCCAGTGACCGTAAGTGAGGTATACCGTGAAACTCATAGTAACGGTTGCCTTTCAGAGCTATACTTTGTAATTAATTTATATATATATATAAGTATATATATTATAATATATATTATATTATATTCATTCTCTGTCTGATGTCCATTTTCCGGTCTCACACGACGTATTGGCATCGCCGCCTCTAATATAATTATATATTATATATAGTATATATATATTATATATAGATATATATATTATATTATATATATATATATATAGGTAATATAAGATATATTATATGTCGCTAATATAGTCTTAGGGGGAATCCATGTATAATTCATTAGTTTATAAGGAGCTCTTATAGTTATTTCAATTAAATTAATATTTCATATCCTTTGTTATTCTTAGAGGATTATCCTTCATTTGCAATAATTAATATTCTATCTTTTTGACGGAATAAATCGCAATAACAAAGGGAGGCGTTAAGGGGGAAGGTGATTTCCCCCTAACGCCTGTACTGAGTGAATATCAAAAGATCGCTTTCCCCTAAGAGCCAGGGATTTAAGGGATATAAATATATATATATTATATATATATATCAAAGATGTTACTTTTTGCCATAAAAAAACTCTCCACGTTCAGTGACGCTACAGTCCAAGGCCAAGCGTTAGAAAATGCCTGCGATGGGGTCTAGTAATGATATGGGTATACTCCAGAAATGATGTTCGGGAAAAACAAGTGTTTGGTTTTTGTAAGATTAGTGGTTACTAACAGGGGCTAACACAACTTCTCCCCCATACGCCAATGATCTTTTTTGATGGATGTATGTGACGGATGTAACTATGATAGTGCGAGCTCAATGGTGAGGAATTCGATGCTGTTATCAGCTTCTAGTGCCTGTTCAATATAGATATATAATTATATCTATATATATATATATAGCTATATATATATATATAATATATATCTATTATATATCATATATATATATAGATATATATTCATATATATAATCTATATATTATATATCTATATATATATAATATATATATATATATATAATCTATATATTTCATTCTCTGTCTGATGTCATTTCCGGTCTCACCGACGTATTGCCGGCCGCATCTATATATATATATATATATATATATATATATAATATATATATATATATATCAATGGTGTTACTTTTTTGCATTAGAAAAACTCTCCACGTTCAATGACACTATAATCAAGGCACGCGCTTGAAATGCCTGCGTGGGTCTAGGTCCTGATATAGTAAACTCAGAAATGATTTATGGAAAACAGGGTTTGGTTTTGTAGAGATAGTGTGTTCTAACAGGCGAACACAACTTCTCCCCCATACGCAATGATCTTTTTTCCGATCATAGTAACACGTATGTGTTTCGTCTCACATATTCTAACGAAAAGACTCGGAATATTAAATCGAAATGAGTATTCTGATCATCTCAGTCACCCAATTCATTTTTTTGTACATTTTTACACACACACTAAATACCCTATGTCCCTAGAGGAAAATCTGACATCACCGCAAAAAAGTGTGGTAGCGGTATGAACCCATTTCCCACTAACCAAGGCAGGATCCTCTTGGTGATTTTTTGCCAGGAGGGGTTTGAAGCGATTAATGGACGTTATGGATATAGCAGTATATGTTATCACATCGCCTTAAAGAGGGCGTTTCGTGATCCACAGTTGAGATTTTTATGTTAGCTAACGTTTTGGCCTGAGTACTTGTATGTGTGGCCTATCCTAAATAAGTAATTGTAACTGTTTTTTGGAAATTTCCTATACAATCTTGCAACCAAGTTTTTCTAAAATCAATTGTATGAGGAATTCCCAAAAGCATTAGTGGTATTTTTTTAAATGTGGTTCTTGTATGATGTTAGGGGGGCAAGGTTTACATACACTTGCTTAATACAACGGGGAAAATATAAAAGGGGGTAAAAAATGTGTTTTAAAGTATACCATTATGTTTCAGTACCTTTCAAGGATTACAGAAAGTTATCGTTTGCACTACCTGAGTGTTATAGTACAAGAGTTACAAGGTAAACGGGTTCAAGGTCACACGGGGGTAAATTTCAGATTCATCTGTTTTTGTTCAAACACGGTGCCAAATTAATTCGTCTTACTGTACAAGCCCAAAAAGAGAAGGTCCGGTGTGGTTGGTCTTGACGTTTTGATAATAATTAAATAGGGCCATATGGCCGTGTCACAGGGTCCATGGGACCACACCAGTCATATCTCTAAAATTCTCACTTTGAAAGGTCCAAAACAGAATCTAATATAATTTTCTATTTTAGTATTACCCAATGGAACGATTAAAAAACCAGTTTCAACAAAATCGACTCATTCTATAAATAATGACCTTGAACTTTCTTGGAGCTATTGTACTAAAACAATGGTCTTAAATATGCAAACTTATACCTTTTTAGAAATTTAATGAACAGACTGGTATAAATTTTAAATACAATTTTAAACACTTTTATTGTTTACCCCTGTACAAATGTTGCCCCCTTATAAAACCTCCCAAGAACACATTTAAAAAATGACACCCATGATTTGCAGATTCTTCTCCGGAAATTTCTTCGGTATTGGAAACACATTGGTGCAAAATTGTATATGAAAAAAACTAACCAAACATCCATTACATTTCCCCATGTCCTATAAGCGCAAATTCGAAGAAATTCGAAATTTTGCATTTGCTCATAACATCAAAATGCATGATCAGAATCAACTGAAATTTAAGAAATGACCTTTTCTCGAGGATATCTAGTGAACCATAAACAAAAAATTAAGGTGCTAGGATCACGAAATGCACCTTTAATATAACGTTGTAACTGACATTTTTGACATTTTGAGATAAGTCCAGTGAAAAAACAAACAAACAAACGAACAAAAAAATTATGCTTTAGGCATATATGTATGACTTTTGTGATGGCCATATGCGAAAAAAACATCTCTCTTACACCCAAACAATAAACATTTCTAAAAATACAATTAAAAAAAGAAATATCCCCCACCCCCGCCAAAAAAAGATATAGCCATAATGACATTTATACATTTATAGCCATAATGACATTTATACTGACACAATAGCTAGAATACACATAATGGTGTCTCCAAAGAGGTGAAAATAGAGAGTGGGGTTAGGCAGGGAGATACATTATCGCCAAAGACATTCACAGCAGCAGTAAACGAAATAATAACGAAATGCAACCTACAGGAAAATGGAATCAACACTGATGGAGAGATGTTAACCGATCTTAAGGCTCAGTCACACAGCCGATTTTTTGCTAGAAAACCACTTCCAGACTGCTCAAGACTAGTGCCGATTGGCCATTTTTCGAAAATCGTCAGCAGTTTTTCTTTTTCATGTGTAGTTTTAGCAAGGTCTGGGACTGTTCTCTACAATCTTCTGTAGTCTAACCGATTATTTGCTACAAAACCACTTCCAGACTGCTCAAGGCCGGTGCCGATTGGCCATTTTTCGAAAATCGTGAGTAATTTTCCTTTTTCAGGTGTAGTTTTGTCCAAGTCTGGGACTGTCCTGGAACTTCTTCTGCAGGTTTTTGTGGTCGGGAGCACGTGGCAAATTAAAAAAAAAACCGCCAAGATTTTTTTCTGCAACTTAAAAAATCGTGGCGGGTTTTGGAATCGTGATATCTGCTTGAACACACGAGCGGCTTGTAAGTGGTGGCCGATTAGTTGGCGCGCATCATGATGGTTGTGTGCAGTTGGAAGTGGTCGGCAATGAGTTTTGCTCCAATCGGAGATAGAGTATGAAGCAAAATGACATCTTAAATCGGCGACTAAAAACTCGCGACTACAGAAGATAAGTCGCCGACTTGCTATCTTGACAGCAACTTGGATGTCGGTTAAGGTCTGCGACTGAGCGGGAACTGACGAGTGCCATCCTTGAGCTTATGTGTTTTATGAATTGCTGTTCGCCTACTGCTAGGCGATTGAGCATCTCTGTCTTGTAATTTGAACAAGGCTGCAGCTGATTTTGAAAAACAAAATGTGGTCTTGTGTAGTGGGGAAGGGGTGGGTCCCGCGTCGCGGGTTGTCATTCTATGTGTTGACCTTTCTTGGCGTCAACAACCTCGTCGACCAATCGACGAGCAGTCTTGACAGCGACATGTCACGACTTGTGCCGTCGGCGACTGATCCGGAGACTGACCCGTGTGTGTCGCCAATTAAACATGCTGGTATCGTGGTGATTTTATATAACTCCGCAGATAAATCATCCCTGGTCGAATGAAAATTATAAATTTTGCAAGATTGAACACGACTGTAGCCGATTTTGAAAAAAAATGCGGTCTTGTGTAGTCGGGAAGAGGTTTGGTCGGGAGCTGCCTTATGTGTTACTGTACATTGAGATTTGCCGACGTCGCTTTGACAACTATACTGTAAAGGATTTGGAAATTCAGGTGAATAGCCCGAATAGAGAAAAGCATACAGGTTGCATAACGGATGCACAAAGGTAAAACAAAGTTCATGACCAATCATGAGACAAAGGGCACAATTATAGTATAGGATCATCCAATCGAGAAAATTGGAAGCTATAAATACCTGGAACAAACACTGAAAATAGAACACAGCTACAGCTAAAGAGATCGTCACCCGAATGAAGGCAGAGTGGAGATGCTTTGGAATGCACAAAAACGTGTTGACTGATAAGAACATCCCTATGTCCCTAAAGAGGAGAGTCAGTGTATGATCAATGTGTGCTGATACCCATGATTTATGGAGCTGAGACATGGTCAACAACTAAGGAAATGAAACATAAAGTGAACAGCCAAAAGATTAAGGGAAAGGAAAATGCTTCATCTCATTTTAAGAGACAGAGTTCGCCAAACATCAGGCAAATAACACAATTGAAAGGCAATATCCAGAAGATAAAAGAATTAAAATGGAGTTGGACAGGGCATGTATCCAGATCACAAGACAACAGGTGGACTAAAAGACTTACAGAATGACAGCTAAGACAAGGGAAGAGGAGGAGAGGTAGACAGAAAAGGCGTTGGCACGATGAAAACATCCATGTTGAAGCCACAGGAATGTTAGACCCTCTTAGGGTCTGTGGTATAAACGACTGGTAATGAAGACTACAATCTCTCTGAGTCAGCCAAATCCACTCGGCGTGCGAGTGGTGTTTTGAATTTTGTCAATCCATGGGCAAGTTGGTTCGTATGAGGGCGCGCGGTTTTCTAAAAATAGGACCAACTCAGGGATGGACCGATATGTCCATGCAGGGCAAAGAGGCCCAGTGATCTCTGATTTTTTTAGGATTTAATTTCTTGATCTATTTTTTATATTATATTGATCTATTTTTTATATTCTGTTGATGCAATGATGCAAACGTGGAATACCCGCTTAATGCAAGCTGGATGGTTGCATATGATCGTGTATGTTAGTCATCCAATGGACTTCGATCTGCCACCAATGACACAAGAACAAGCTTGTAAATGAGTAATGGCGAACAAATGAAGATATTGTCAAACAATTGTTACAAAATTGTTGTCTACTATATATTTCAAAATTGTTGTATATTGCACACTGCTAGATAAAACGTGTATTGAAATTATTTTAATTTACCGTTATTACTGCTTTTGTTATTGTTATCGTGGTGATTTTGTTGCTATTGAAGTGTATACATAAATAAGGAGTGTCAATGTGTGGAAGAGATTAAAAAAAATGATCATCTTATTCTTGAGCATTCATCTTTTCTGGTCGTTTACAATAATTTTCTAACATGTCTCAATTTAAAAATGTTGAGAGGAAAGCATCCAAGATCATGGATAGGTAACCTTTCAATATTTTCAATATCATTCACCATTGAGACTTTAATTGGATTATCTTTTTTCTGCGGTTTCAGTTTCATCTTTTTTTCTGCGCTTTCAGTTCCTGAAGTTTCCTAGTGGCAAGTGACCTAAGTCATATTTAGATATTGCTTATTTCATTACATCATAACCATTCACTGAAAATAAGAAACATTTCAACAAATAAAGATTAGGTTACATGAAATTGAATTGCATTTATAATTTGGCGATATATTTTAGCACGTGATAAATACTTTCAACTACTTACTTTATGACTTTTTATGTAAATTAAATTAAAGGCTGACTCAGAGATTTCCCGATGAGGGCGCACTCAATTTTCAAACAAATCGTGTTTTTTGCATATACATAATGCTTGTCCATATAATAATCACTGTGTGAAAAAACTAAGCTCAAATCGAAGCCCTTCATGTAGAAAATCACAACTTTGTTATAAAATTCCGGATCCGGAAATTTTGTTATACACGGTATCCTATGGTACTACGCCAACAAATGTTTACTGCGTGAAAACGAAACATCTGATTCATCTCTTACTTTGGAATTATGCATTTGTGGTTACTATCTTTATTTCTAGTTGTCTATTTTTAATTTCTACACAAAGATATATTATATTTCGAAATCTGAGTCAGCCTTTCAGGTTAGAATGTTTATCTTCAGCGAATTTAACATTCCATTGAGAAGATCAACATTGGTTTCATAAATCCCATCTTCGGATGCCACATGTCATTCCGAAGGCTTTTTCCTTCACAGTCTGAAACCGTTCCTGTCGCATTTTGTATGTATGCAGACATTTTGCATGATTTATAAACATCCATTTGGTGATGATTGCGGAAAGATAATTTGATCAACCTAGTTCATGCCTATGAACTAGGTTGATTCTGAATTTTGTTAAAAGATTATTGAAACACAATGACATAGACACAGCGTACTGCTTTGTTGTCAGCAAGGGGACATTATAGGTATTGTTGTTGAAACATTTCGCCGTAGAAACGCTACGTATCAGGATATGTTGCGTATTAAGGTGTGGATCCAAACATATCACAAGGGTTTCAAACTTTGCCACGTATAGCGTGTGCTCTGAGATTAGTGTGGACCCATTGTTAGGGGTGGGCAAATGACTGCCTTTTCTAAGACTGTTAGATTATTTGGCCATTTCGACTGCTAAAAACGAATCTAACAAGCACTTTAATATCAACTGATTTTTTTTAAATAGGTCCGTGTTTTTTACCTTTGCCCGTGAAGTCATGACTTCAAAAGGAAATGTTCCTCTTGAACTCTTTGTCAGAAATACACACACCCTGTTTATGTTTAGCCATATAATGTCAAAAGAATAATGCAATAATATTTTTCTACCCCACTACTTAAAAGCTACAACTATCTGCTGGCGTCTTTGAAGCCCAAAGAGTTTTAGCAATATTAACTAAACATCCCAAAGTGTTATGCTGCAGAATTTTATATCTTCAAGAGACATAAAATATTTTCGTCTTGAGCTGCTTGACAGCGTCATCTTCGAGACTGCTCCAAAGAAAAGAAGGAACATACTGAAGAAAATGCCCACGGACATCTTGTTGAAATAAGCCACCACATTGAAATCTTCGCTGTGAAACTATATCATCATTGAAATGCAACGCTTTTGAATTCTGGCCATTAAACAAGTCACCCCTACAGAGTGGACATTTTTATATTAAGTGAGAACTATCATTTTAAGGACATTCTTGTGCAATGGTTAATATCAGCATTTGTGTAATTATTTTGGACATTCCAAAATTTTAAACCAATCTTTTCGAAAAAACGAAATAAGCACAATGAAAATATAATTAATAAGAATAAAAAAAATTATTTGTGTTGCTATAAAATTTAAAGGAATGTCTTTGGTGATTTACAATCTCCATCTTTGTATAAAAACGCTACTCTGAAAAAAGTTATAGTTTTTCAAAAGAGGGTGAAAGAGTTGCTGGGAGGGCTTTGTTTGTTTTGTCTGGTTGGTTATCTCATGTACCCCACCAAAGTATTTCTGAATACTTTATAAGAATTCAAAAGCATACAATGCATACGTTTTCACTATCTGAAATTATAAAGACGTTCAAAGTCTCATATAAAAGAATACATCAAAGCTTGAAGCACTTATTGGCATAATTCCTTCAGAAATGACCTTCTAATTGCCCTAGAGTTGAGGGCAGAGGCAAGTAATCCCAATTCCTACGTAAATCTCTCAATTAGAACACAATATCAGCGAGATAATTGGCACTTAGTTGGAATCCACTGAACAATTTAACATCCCGTCTGCAATCAGAATACGCTGGCAGGAGAATTAGAATTCAGCTTGAACTGCAAACATGGCTGATGTCCTAATCTACTTTGAAAGAAGGCTACAAATGGCATTATTCCGGCTATGATGTCCATAGCAAACGATGCTGCAATATACTCATTGATGCACGCTAATGAATGGAATATGCGGCAGAGGAATACGCTTAATACAATGGCGCGACGTCTTCCTTGATATGGTAAGGACATAGTTGATGCAGAGATATTAAAGGAACACATTTTGTTTGGAGAAAGCAATCACCTGCAAACCAGTATCCCAGACCTTATTTGGGCCAGTATGTCTCTGAAAGGTTTGTCATTATAACCTAAAATTGCTATGAAAAGACATTATGAAAACAAAAATCAATATATAATATTTGTCCAACAAACTTCTGCACTACGAGAGGAAAAAAAGACGTAACCCTCCTAATAATGCTTTGCTTTATCTTTTTGAACACGTAATCACAAGAGGTGAACTTTAATGTCAAATTGTGCAATTTTTTGGTCAAAAAAATGGACCATCTACCAATTTTGTAGAATTTTGCACCCACACCTACCCCTGCATACAGTCCTGTCGGTCAAAATCACTCTCATCAATTCTGCGGGGTTATCATGACTGCTGCCCTCTGTCTGCATGGATCCTCTGCCTGCAGGAAGTGAGGGTTTTGTATAACAGAATGGTAAACATAGGCCTTTAACAAGATGCCCGCCATGACCGATCGGTAAATAAGAGTAACTATGAAGTTTGCAATGCTTCCGAAGATACACGCGATAGGTACGTTTTTGGTGTGAAGGTAGACTGTCTGAATCAGGCACAAGTCTGATAGTCATGTTTTTCTTTTGAGCTGTCTACTTTGCTGCAAGAAATTCCAAGTGTGTAAATGTCGAATATATTCATAAACTTAATAACATAAACTCTTCAACCTTAATTGTCCAATGAGGTATTTCGGAACAACATATGCACGGTGGATACATTCTGACACTTTGAAAAATGACATGCAATAGCTTTTTGGAAACCCGAGGTCAGGATGACCCATACTATGCCCAAATGCTTACGGTATTCAAACCAACGTATAATGTCAATAGTAGTAGTAGAGGATACTTTATTTGGTCATTTAGCTCGTGTGCTAGATATATTGGACTTTGCCATTTTAACAAAGGTCTCAACAAAATGATCACTGATCCTAGGAAAATTACTATAACGGGTGGGAAGATATATCGAATGTCTGGCCAAAACAGTACAGTAACGATATATCATGAACCAAAAAAATTGGAGTGGTCTAAATAGCCAAAACAGGTAACATAATATTTTATCAGCCTCTATTACGCCCTAATTATAAAGTCCAAAACACGATAATATTGATCATTAAAACGGTAGAAGAATGTTCCAATGTGCGATAAATCAAGCACATGTCAATGTTACATTATACATGTTTTGCACAAAAATCTTGTTTTTGAAGTAACAATTTCCAGGCCTGGTAATGAAAGAAATCCCTCACGTTACGGTCGTACCGCACCAGATACGTTACCTACCTACTGCTGCGCTATTGCCAAACACTAGCTGTGATACATAAAGTCGAATGCCACACCATGCTTTAGTATGGTGGTAATACCTGATAGGATATAGAGATTAAGTCGTAAAGCATGTACTTTTATTAAGAACGTTACCCAGATACGTAACTTTATTGTTAACGTTAGGCAATATACTAAAAATATGATATTTTTTAAGATCACTCATGCATTGTTCCGTGTTCTGCAGTGGCGTAACAGACGGGGGGGGGGGGGAGGCAGGTTGCCCCCTGACGACTTTGGTCGGGAAAAAATTGAAAAAATCATGCTAAATCAGCCGTTTTTTAGCACTCTGAAAATAGTAAAGTTTACGATTTTTAAGGATTTTCAGGAATTCATTAATGTTGATATTTGGTCATTTTGGAGACCAAACCTGAATGGCCCAAAAATGTCAAAATTATTAGTGGTTCTCATAGAATTAACATTAAGCAATAGTTTAACTATCTTAAAAACGTAGTTACCAAAAAAGGGGCAAACAAGGGTCAAGCTAATTCTTTGACGGTGTAAAATCAGTGCTTCATTCATGATTTCTTGTAGCCTTTATGTGATGTGAGCTTTACCTACACAGAATATCGCGAAAAAAAGTGGTCTCATTCCAGAAGTTCCAGGACAAGGAGCGGCTGAACATTCTTTTGCGACCAAAACTAATCCAGCTTCAGCTTCGGCTATAGCCCAGGAGCTAGCAGACATTCGTAACACATCTCGAGTACAAAAGGTTTTAGTGATTAAATATGTAGATAGCCTGACAGGAACCCCTAAAATGTGATTCTTAAGTGCCGCAAATGGTGCCTTAAGGAGGGGGTCTTGAAAAAGGTTATACAGGGGTCAAAATTTTAAATTGATCCAGTCATGTCGAAAAATATACCAGGTTATTTGTTTAGCCATAAGGATTCCAAAAAGGTATAGTTTGTAATCTGCAATCTAACGTTTTGGAGTTATAGGCTAAAAACAGAAAAATCAACAAAAAGGTCATTTTCAGTCGTTGATCCGATTTGGATAAAAATGGTGCAAATTATTGATGGAGCTCATAGGATTAAAATAAGGAATAGTTTTGAGTGTCTTAAATGCTTGCGTAACGAATTAGAGAGAAAAGAGGGCCAAGCTCCATTGAAGGAAATGGACGTTGAACTTTGGGCCATACATCGCTAACTAAGGGTCAAAACTATTCCTTATTTTAATCCTATGAGCACCACTAACAATTTGCACCATTTTTTAAAATCAAAATCAGCAACTTTAAAATGAGACCTCTGTACAACTAAAATTTACTCTTTTTTATTGATTTTTGCTGTTTTAACCTGTAACTCCAAGATTCTTTTGGTTCGACAAATAACGTGGGATACATTTCAACGTGATTGGATCAATTTCAAAATCAACCCTTGTGTAATCTTTGTCCGGACCACCCTCCTTTGTCCGGACCACCCTCCTTAAGGCAACATTTGCGGCACTTAAGAATTACGTTTCAGGGTCCCTGTCAGGCTATTTACATATTTAATCACTCAAACCTTTTGTACTCGAGATGTGTTACAAATGTCTGCATATCTCCAAGGCTACTACGCCTAAATAGTTATAATAATAACAATTATAATTAGGGTGATGTTTCTGTCGGACGAATATCCTCGGCCATTTTAAAGTCCATGCCCGTTTCTGCTTTTTCTTACGGTAGTTTTTAACCTTTATGTATCATCTGCTCTGCAGCACGCTTGTGCTGTTATAAATGATGTATGTTGTTTTCTCATGTGCTGTTTTTTTCGTGCCAGCTTAATAAAAACAAAATAATATACAGTTGTAGTTTGACACGGTCGTAGCCTCCTACGGTTTATACTAAGGATTTGATTAGGTCTTTTGTTGGTTTGTCCATTAGGCTTTGAACGTTTTGTTTTGATTTATGTATTATGTTGTGTTTGCATTGATGTCACGATTCTAGATCAAACGCCATTGACTCGTATTGCACACTGGAGGGACGTGAAAGATGAAATATAGCACTATATCAAGCTTCCTATGAAAGGCACCTACTGGTACGGTATGTCAGAAATTGCCTTTATGATTCCAATTATATTGCAAGAGCAAAACAACAGACGGAAAGGGAACACGTGTGGGAAACCCCTTGGTAAACTCACACTCAAAGAAACGATATATTTGCAAAGTATAGTCAATGTCAAAGCTAGTTCCTAAATAACACACAACAGTGGATTGTATTTTACGTTTTAGGTTCAATTTATTTGTCGAAATTTGACGCTTATGGAGGAAATTGAAAAAAATGAATACAGCATAAAATATTATTTTGCAAAGCGATTACCAAGTAAGGCAGATGCTTAGTTCTTAATCCACTAATGTGATTTACGAAAAATGCATTTTGAAACTTGAAAAAAAATAATTTCAAAGTTTTAATGTTAAGGCTAACGGTGGCAACACTAAACTATATATATTTGCTTTTTCGACATTGATTGATGTTGCTTGAAATTTCCAACAGGTTGCAATTTTAGGTAAAACACACACACACACACATACACACACACACACATACACACACACACACACACAAACAAACACACACACAATCAAACAAAAAACACCCACGATATCGCATTCAAGTGGCACGGGAATTGTAACATTTAGGATCTCACATCCAACGATAGAGAATTTGCTTGTAACATGGACAAGAAGATAGATTAGTGGAGTTAGGAACTTAATCTGTAAGAATGCTTACTATACAAACCCACAAATATACCTATAAAGTTTGAATTCGTTAAATAAATGTTGTCACGTTCCCCTCTTCTTAATGCAATCAGAGAAATGTCGACATCTAATGATCCTTAAAAAGTATCATTAACCTTAGCATAAACGCATCAGGGTGGTACTAATCCTCCCAAATGAAAAAACAAAATCGAATTATTTATAGCTGCGATTGCAGGGCTTCGTTGAGTGAAGGTTAACGACATCTCCTTTAAGAAGGTTGCCTATTTGTATATCGTGTCGATTGTCTGAGGAATTGCCTTTTTACGTTGAGTTTATGCATCTAAAAGATGAATATCAAAACGCAGCTCGAAAATATGTAAAGTTGCGCTTTACAAAACAATACACACATACGTAAATGCACAGATGTAAATGAGCGTTTCTCTCATTCTTGTGAAAATTAGGGTTAGGGCAATTCATTCGTAAATGTATGCAAATGTATGTAATTGCATAATTTGCAGGAAGCTTATTTTAAACCAAGTGACTAAAGAAAGCCACCACCCAAATTAAACAAATTTATTCACGGCTCAACGTACGAACATAACTTTTTGTCTTAACATACGATGTAAATTTCAAATGAAAATAGCGGCGTGACAATGCACAGTGAAAACTCCTATATTGAAACCTGTTCAATTACAGGCGAATGCACCAGGTACGATACAGTATGCGGCGACTGTATCAGATCGCACTATTTTTTTGTTTTAATTTAATTTTCGCTTTCTAGGGAACCGGAATGTCTTCAAGTATGCTTAAAATAGACGCCACTCGTAATAACTAATATTTTGTTGGTTGAATCGTGAAAATTGATCTAGTTATTTCCTAAATTTTGACATTTTTTTGTGAATAATTGTAAAAAAAAGTTGTTGAACTCTAAATCTGTTTGCAAGTGTGCTCGAGACTTTTGTAGATTTTCTACAAAACACAGATGATTTCTGTGTGAAGGGCGACGATGTATCTACACAGGCATTTCAATTGCGTGTTTGTTAGAATTGGTTAGACTAGTTTTACAATTCCATGAAAATTGCCACATTTTTACTTTGCTATTTTATGTGAATTCTAGTGAAATATATTTCAAATAGCAAACCGCTGCAAATGCAGGTAATTATAATATTTTGTTGTCAATGGAGCTGATGTTTTATCAAATATAGCTTTAGATCATGTAATAACCATGATGTCAAAACTTACAAACTTCTCATAAAAATGAAATAATCGTGATTAGTTAATGTAAAAGTGCGGCATACTGAACGATGAGTATCATCAAAACAACGCCCTTTTGTTAAATCAGTTTGCATAGCATACTTACGAGGTTTAGAAAGCGGGGTGCATGCTTATGCAGATGCGGTATGGAGTGAGAGCGCCCATGCCCAGCTTTGTTCAGTAATGTGACCGATATGGACTCTGAAATTATCGAATCTCTGCGTAAAGTTTGTTTGATCTAAATCATTGTAATTATTTACTAAGAGAAGTAAAAATGAACTATGAAATCAACGTTAAGTACAAAAAAGACATGCGCGCACAGGCATGATCGTCTGCTGCGACCTTCTAACTCTAAAATTCAGTACTGAGCAATTGTCTACAATTTAAATGTGAAAGTTTCGCTCTGCAATGTTATACTGCTCCATACGGACGACATGGAATAATGATCGCAGAACACACGGAGATATTGTATTCAGTAAAGTGTACATGATGTTACCTTACCTTTATGTCTTAAATTTGTTATAGCACTTGGGCAACCACCACAAACATATTTATTTGTTTTTTCTGTGTGTTTGGTTTTGTTTATTTTTTAGTCATGCGTGTTAAAATGAGCCAGTCTTATAGACAATTTCTGTCATCCGGTCTAAAATGAGCCAGTTTTATAAATAGTTTTTTAGTCATCTCTGCTAAAATGAGCCAGTTGTAGAGCCAAGTTAAAATGTTATTGTGTGACGGGCTGTGTTTAACGGAATAAGATGCAATACTGCTGCGCCGAAATACCGGGCTATGCCGAAACGCCCGGTCTTTCGGCAGATGACCTTGCCGTACGGCAGGGTATCTGCCGAAACGCCCGGCGTTTCGGCAATTATTCATGCCGAAAATGCGGGATACGTCATAACCCTGCCGAACGGCATGGTTACTTGCCGCAACAATGGGTTATCCCAGTAGTTCGGCACAGATGGATCCTTATTACAGCGTGCGGTTGTTGGATGTAACTAAGTTCTTATGTCTATTGGCTGTACAGACACAGGAGGACACGAAATAGGTGTTCAGTTGACTCAGCTCGTACGACAGGCTAAGATTAGCTTTTAAGTAATAATTTTAGGGCCCGTTCATTATTTACAAGGGAGGGGTCTCAGGAATTGAAAGATGTGTTTGGAAAATTGCATAACCCCAATGTAAAGTTACATAGACCCTATTGCATAGAACCCACACACCCATCCCACACACACAATTAGGTACATCATATGATTTAGGCCTACTGCTGATATGCAGATTGGTGCTTGGTTTACTGAATAATAAATTTAACATGACCCCCCACCCTCCATCAGAAAAAAATCAAATCATATAACCCTTATTTTTCAAGTAGAAAACCGGGGTAAAATGCCAATACTTGTACTCACGCACCGCACCCTAATAACCAAACCCTAACCTAATTCTTAACCCTAATCTTAACTCCAGGTCCTATAAGCCCTTTAACCCCAACTCTAAACCTAACCCGTGTTGCAACCAGCCGGGCAACCAGCCTAATCAATAAAGGGGACCTTTGCAATGGGAGCCATATTTATATACATTGTTTCCGAATTCGGCTACCTTGCTAAACGAACGTGGGAATTCTTCTCCATGGGGTCTATGTGGGTGCTTTTGGCGTTACAAGATCGTATCTGCGTCTACTATTACATACAGGATTGTTCCTAAATGCCAAAAGTCTGATTTTTAATGAGTTTCATTGTAGAATTGTCCATAAAATCACGAAAAATGGGTAAAACATGTGCTCTACACATCAACAGCACGTTATTTTCCACTTCCCTTCTCCTCTGCCGAATGCCTGGGTACTTCGGCAGTTCTGAGGGGACGGAACTTCGGCAGTCGGGTATTTCGGCACCGGGTGTTTCGGCACAACAATACCATGATGCACCTTATTCCATAAAATTTAAAGTGGGGTGACGTGCTCTCCATATTAGGTGTTTGTTATTCGATCACGTAGGATTTTTTTATCATTTGTTTATTGTTAGCGTATCGTTTCGTTCCCCGCATAGTGCTGTTAGAAGTTTATGCGTTTCATGTTCTCAATTTCATACGCAAATGATCTTACTTTGATCATTAGTAACAAGTTATGTGTTTCGTCTCAAATAAATCGAACGACAAGATTCGGAAATTTAAATAAAAATTGAAACGCAGTCGATTATCTCAGAGTCAGCCAATTGCCATTTTGGTACATGTTACACATACAAATTAAATTAATGGCATTTTGGTGCTATATTCCTAAGTCCCTAGAGGGACCGTATAAAAGTGAGGGCGGGGGGGGTTAGCGATTTTTGTCAGAAAAAGTTCCCACTAATCAAGGTTTGGGTCCGCCCGTGATATTTTGTTAAGGGGGGTCTTGAAGCGATTAATGGAAGGACGTTAGGGATTAGCAGACCAAACAAAAAGGGGGGGAAACCAGAATATGTAGTATTTCGTGATCCACAGCCTGGCCCCCGACTATTCTAACCAAAGTGGGTTGAGGATTTTTATACCATATGAACCGTTGGCCTGAGTATAAATGTAGGATTGTGCCTAAACCTTACGTGCAAATTCGATCTACTTGGGAACAAATTCGAAATTTTGCATTGGACCATAACTCAAATGAATGGTAAGAAAACAAATTGAAATTTTATAAGACCTTTTCCCGAGGATCTAGTGAACCATAAACAAAACATTTTGAAGGAATTGCCTTTTAAAGTCCAGAGGAAAAAAATAACGATCAAATGGAAAGGAAATTGCTACCAGAAGTAAGCTATTGTGTTTGTTGTGTTTTGATTTTTTTGTTCAGAAAAGGTTAGAAACCGTCGTAAATTTTTTCTAAAATCTTAAAACTTTACATTATCACAATACCATTATCGCTAAAATGCCGTAAGAACCTTGTCTCACGACCAGCTACAGGCGATAAATAAACTAATTGAAAAGTCAAATGAATACCAACTTGATCTCTGTCTTGTACTCGTAGACTACCAGAAGGCATTTGATTACATTTAGAACATATGTTTTGAAGCATGAGAAAAAAACGGGAGTACAGTAACGATATGGCATTTTAATGACATTTCAAAATGACGCCATAGCTTAGAATACACATATAGATAATGGTGTCTCCAAGATGGTGAAAATAAGAGTGGGGTTAGGCAGGGAAGAGATTATCTCCAAAGACATTTCACCACAGCAGTAAAAGAAATAATAAAGAAATGCAATCTACAAGAAAATAAATCAACACGATGGAGAGATATGTTAAGAGATTAAGATTTGCAGATGATGTCGCATTGACAACTACCTCTGTAAAGGATTAGGAAATTCGTGGTTGTGAATAGCTCGAATCGAGAAAAGTATACAGGTTGCATAACAGATGCATAAAGGTAACACAAAGTTCATGACCAATCATGAGACAAAGGGCACAAATTACAGGATGGATCAACCCAATCAGAAAGTTAAGAAGCTATTAATCCTGGGACAAAACACTGAAAATAGACACCAACACAGTGAAGAGATCGTCACCCGAATAAAGGCAGAGTGGAGATGCTTTGGAATGCCACCAAAAACGTGTTGACTGATGGAGAACATCCCTATATGTCCCTAAGGAGAGTCAGTGTTGATCAAAATGTGTTGTGACACCCATGATTATGGAGCTGAGATATGGTCAAAAACTAAGGAAATGGAAGGATCATAAATTGAAAGCCTTTGGGCGTTCAATTTCCCAAGTAAGGGAAAAGGAAAATCCTTAATCTCATTTAAGAGACAGAGTTCGCCACACATCAGAAATTAGGGAAAAGAAACACAAATGAAAGGCCATTCTCCAGGAAGATAAAAGAATTAACATGGAGTTGGAGATCCAGATAACAAGACAAAGGAGAGGGGGAGAGGAAAACAGAAAAGGCGTGGCACAATGAAAACATCCCTGTAGAAGCAAGGAATGCCGTTCAATGTCCGACCATGCGCAGTTCAAAGGTCACATTCGGACAAAATATATGCATAATAATGAGTATTATACAGCGTGCCGTGTGGAAGATATCCCTGATCGGGTTGCTTAAACCGGGTGAAATGCAGAAACATTCCAAATTTGTAAGGGTTGAATCTACGCATAATGAAATCACCATACGTTATTACAGGATGCCATGCCCTACGAAGGAAGACCTTCAGAATGTGCCATAAAATATGTCCACGTATGACAAAATGTTTGAGAAATGATAAGATGGAAATATTACTCCCCAAACTGTAGCGATCAAGGCCAAAGATGATGGTGGTGGTGGTGATGATGCTGATGATGTTAATGATGACGATGATGTGATGGTGATGGATCATGTTTAAGGTAATCTTGTTTATTCTGGGTTGATCAGAATTCCTTTCGGTGAATTGTGAAAAAACTTGGGGCGGAATCCGATAAACTATTAAAATATGTAAACAGGTATGGTATTAAATTAGTTACTTTAAAAGCAATATTGCAATTTTTGAAGAGCGACCCCCAATTTTAAAATGATATTTTTGCCACAGTTACGTTGGCCCCTCCACCCCCTTGGTTAATTGTCTAGGAAACTAACCTGCGAACGAGATGCTAAAAAATGGCCCCGTATTTATCACAAATAAGCGATTTTGTAATTAGAATTGGGATACAGATTGCGACTTAACGGCAGAGCTGGAATGCGAGTGTATGTCCGTCCATGATGAAAATAGTGCCACCTCAAGAAAATAAACTCTAACTTGACATGCCTCGAACTATTAAAACACTAATGGATAAGCGTAGACACGTACTTGGCGCCTTTACGGCTATTTACATTGGAAGGGCCGTTCCAGCAGCGTTGAATTATTATCGGAGATCCCCGATAATAATTATTCTAGTACAAAATTCATTCGTTTGTGACCACATAGACATTTTCGAGCTTAAACCATTCACAATATAGGTTACTAAGCCAGTTACAATGCAAAACGTGTAAAAAATCTCAAATTTTGAAAAAATTGGTGGCGCCCTCCAAAAAATGTGGCTATTATTGCTTGAATTTTAGGCAAAAGTACACACGCAGAAAGCATATAGGTTATAGGAATATAAATGATTCGTTTCTTACATCTTAGACTGCAGAATAACCCACAAAGCACCACATGCAGACTAGTCTTTTTCCTTCAAAATGAGTAATATTGAAATGTCATGCCCATAGACAATTAGATAACATCTTCTATGTTCTCAAAATTTTGAGATTCATTCATTAATCAAACACGCTAGAGATAGTTACAAAAGAATAACACAGTAAAGGTGTTCAGGATTTTTCGTCTACAATAGCAATTTACATAGTACTTTGCGTCGTGTTACGAATGGTATGTCACTATTGCCCCAGGAACCGATGAGAACAGATGGAAACAATATTATTCCTACAGATAGGTAACATCCTACATCAATCGCGGGAAAACCCGCAGGCAAAAACAAGAAAAGAATGTGATTCAATAATATGAGCCGTTTAAATGAAACGTTTTTTTATCGATACATGGTCGGTGTACGTGCTCCTGTTTGGATCACACATCCTTTACCCTGGTCTGTCGTGTCCCCGTATTGTTATATGTCTTGGTCTCTCCCTTTACTTCCTTGCCTTTGGTACCGTCCACTGTATGTTCATTTATGTTTTTTTTTTTTAATTTTTTAGGTTTTTTCTTTTTTTAAATTTTTTATTTAAACACTTTATAACATCTATGATGTTAAAAAATACAAATTTTGTTCTATATAAGTGAGGGTAAGATCAAACGCTAAAGCCCCCTGGGTTTATTTTGCTTTGATCCTACCCCGTTCAGACCGTCCTTATGATACTCCTACATTTTATACCATTTTTATATGCACTGCTTGTTGATTATACTGAACTATGTTTTACTTAGTAGTTTACTTATTATTATGATATCACTGATCAGGAGGATGGTATTTGATCGAACATTATTGTGTCATATTTTCTTTTTGCTATTGAGAAAGTATATCTAACATGAATAATTATATTATCAAACATAATGACCATGTGTGCTAGGCCTAAAAGCGGGGTATTGTATGCTTTGTATTGTATCATAGGAAATATGTTCTGAATGAAATAAAGTTTAATCTGAATCTGAACGCCAGCACGTGCCATTGAATTAGGGCAATTCCCATGCTAAGGTAAGGTAACTCTAGCTACCAGATCCTAACGCGTTTAAAACATTTGCGTTAGGTCTATCGGTAAGTACCCCAAAACTTTCTTTGAACAGTATAAACGCACTTGCCATCATCTCTGAAAGGCTACACGGGATTTGCAAGAGAGTCAGGTGGAAATATGTGCATACAGGGGAGTTTCCGTAACCTGACCCATCTGACACACTTATGAATTCGGAAACCTTAACCTAACAGACGCTGTGCTTTATTCCGTGAAGGGTTTCATAAGTGTGTCAGAAAAAAAAAGCCGTCAGATGGGTCAGGTTACGGAAACTCCCTGCATACAGCCCTAAGGGTGGAAATGGAATACAGACATTTTCTATCAATACGTTTTAGTTCATTAGGAAAGCCAATAATATTTGGAGGGTGTGCAAAATTTGGTGCAGTTTTATTTTTAAAATCCAATATGGCAGCCACCATTTCTGAAATCATTAAAACTGTGATGATTAGTGATGTGATTTGATCACTATAACGTCTGAAAAATCCAATATGGTTGCCCAAAAGTCAAACGTGCGCCCGGAAAACGCTATCAGTAGACGCACTTGAGAGATACACAATATATACAGAACACCTAACATACATGTATTTTACAGGTGTTTGAACACCTATAGAATGCTTTTTGAAACACCCGGAAACCTCAAGTGTTCTGCACTTTTTGCAGTGTTGTAGAGGCATGATCATATCTCTATAATTATGCTTCATGCTTTATACTTATGAAATGTATGTATTTGGTCATTTCTATGTTATTAACATTCTCGACTTTAGATGACAGCCTCCTTCAAAAATATTTAAAACATATCTGTATTATATATATGTAGCTATACCACCCAATTATTATGAAAAAAAGGTCTAAATTAAGGTGAGATAAGTATTCGACTATTAGCCGTCCTTAACTGGTACTTTTGTTTCCTTAACATACAAAAATGTAAGATGGTGGCCAATATGTCTGCCTTTTAACTTCTTTGAAACCTATAAATTACCATATATCTGTATTTTATTCAGTTATAGCATACAAAATATGATCAAAAATCAAATTAAGGGAGGGGTATGGGGTCTGAAGCAGTGAACTTTGAAGCGATTTTTCTTAATTTTCCTAAATAGTGGTATATAGATGTTACACATCATATTGTAGCCCATGTCACAAAGTTTTCAAATTCATGTCAATTTTTGCTCTGGTTGCCATGGTAAGCACGTAAGGCCTCTGATTGGCTAAACACTAGAACGAACGGAACTAAATAACTAAACAAGCTACTGGGTCGACACTTGGATGGCATGTGCAGGGGGTAAATACGCAGTGAACCATGAAGCCGGCTTTTTGATACCGTTGCCATGGCAACCGGCAATCGACCAATCACATAATTTCATGGCGTAATTTGAATTTGGAACACAATTTTGAAAATCGGGCTTCATGGTTCACTAGCTCTATATATGCTGAATATGTGTGCCAAATTTCATGTGCATAGCATGTAGCGTTTTCTAGTTACGTTCGTTTTCGTTTTGGTTGTTTGCGTATCTTGACGAAACGAGTTATAGGCCTCGAAACATTTAGACAAAATTGAGGGCGCTTTTGATGTGAAAAATGGATTTTTTTTTAAAGTTCATTTTATACTGAATTATCATAATTATCAATGAAAGAATCATCGAAATCGGTGCATCCATTGTCCTGTAATTAATTTTTAAAATAATTTTCTTAAATATCGCAGGGTGAGAAAACAATAAAATACATAAAAAAATCACTTACCCAGTACATTTAATTAGTTTAAAAATATGGACAAGATAATATGAGTATTTATTTACTTCGACTTAGCCAAAATAAATGTGTTAAATGGCGTATAAAAATATTTTTTAAAATATCTTAAATATAACCCATTTAAATTTTTCACATGATAAAGTATAGGAGATTATGCGTTTTTGGCAAATTTTGCGTACACTGCTTCACTTTGATCAGCCATATCTCGGGAACCGAATGTCCGATTGCGATCGAATAAAAAGCATTTTGTAGATTACAATCTACACAATTAAGCCATTGCATTATCTCACTTTCGTCAATGGAACAATTTTTTACCAAAGTCAGACCCCATACCCCCCCTTAAGGTAAGATATAGTGCATACTAATGTCTGGTGTGTTTTTAAATTTTGGCATCATACTTAAATCTCAAGAAGACATCCAATGTATTATGAATATATGACAATTTGTAGCTTTTATTGAGCTTAAAAGGCAGTCATATTGGCTGTCATCTTGATTTGTGAGCATGATAACCCACCAGGAAAGTCTGATATAAGTTCCTTAATGGGTACGGAGCATGGAAACATGTCTCTATCACAAGTACTTGATGAGTTATGGCTAATTTAATGATTTCGGGCAATATATTGCATCTTGAGGCAGCCATATTGAATTTGATGGTAACGGTATGATCAAATCATTTTCAATTGCCTGTCCAGTAGATTCATCGTGCTTGAAAACTTGGATAGAGCCATCGTGTCACCTCTAGTATTTTTCCGAAGGTATTGGCATTGAAATGAGGGGATGGAAATTAAAATTCCACGCTAAATCTAATAAATATGTCGTCCGATAGTCTGTGCTTAAAGCGGCACTGGCACATTTTCACAAAATATGAAATTTCTTCAATTTGCTCTCAAATGATAGTCTAGGCCATTGGAAGATAGATATACATTTTACACATAAAATAACATCCTAAAAAATAGAGGGCGTTAATAGGTAAAAGACTCCAGGGGTAATTTGTAGCAACTTTTAAGTCTTCCATTTATAAACCTTAATCACACACTGTGTATATTACATGAATATCTAGACCCGGTATCATTGATATAAAACACAAGGTCACAGACCAGTAAAACAGCGTGCATGCTTTTGAACATGCATACGGTGTGCGTTTTCTTGTGTAAAACGCCATTTCCGGCCTTGTGCTGAATTATTGTCGCCGGCGAACGTTCTTATACTCCCCGCCTAAAAATCCGAACGAATATAAATTACTGTTTAAAAAGGTAGTAGGTATGTTAAGTGAATTATAATAATAAATCCAGGAGCGTTGTTCGCGCAATGTGTTTGCTTATTGAAGCTTATTGACCTGTGTCCGGAATGCATTGATAACGAAGCATGATGTGGAAGTTTTGAGAGATTTAATCCCTGCTTGGGGGGGCTTGGCGAGTTTCATTTGAATCAAGTTGAGCAGTTGATGGCCATTTCAACATCGTTCGGATTGTTTAGCGGGGAGTATATAAGATCGTTTCTGTTTTACTCATAAGGACGCGATTTGGTCTTAATTATTTTTCAGGTGAGGGCCTAATGTATATAAAAAGCCTTACAACCATGCGCAAATGATCGATTTTGAAAATCTGAGGGGCACTATTTTTCAAATGTGTCTGTCTCTCTCTTTATGAAATCAATCAACTACACTCTCTATAGCTACATTAACTCCAAAACATTCTAAGCTTCTAAGCTCGACTAATCGCTTTTTGATTCAAATGGTAATTCAATGTAACAGGTTAGTTGAATGTTATGTTACGGACTACTGACTTTTTGACGCGCCCGTTATTTGAATAGAATGAACACAAACATTCTTTTGCCTTCTCAATGTTAACTTTAAAGACCAGATATCGTAGTTCGTTCATAAAACAAGTGAATCGGGGGGCCCCATATTTACCTCCCGCCACTTAAGTTTGGGACATATAGTAGGTTTATAAACCATAACTCCCCATACTAGAAGTTTGGGAATAAGGTTTGAAGATGTTTTTGCTATAGTTTGAAGGGTGCTGAATCAGAATTGTTTGGTGGGAAATGTGGGGAACTTTGTCAAAATACGGACTAAAATTGGTACAGGGGTAATTTGAAATCAAGTCCAAATTGTGTTTAAATGTACAAATGTATTTGTCTCATTGTAAGGAAATTAAAAAATGTAAGTTTGTCTCGGTTCGCGCCGACCCTTAGTTAAACAGATACAGCCCTATTAAGGTCAAGTGTCCATCCGTGTGGTAAACCTTACCCAGTGTTCCGATTTCGTTGAAACTGGTGCAAATTGTTCGTCTTGTTGTGTCGATAGTACAATGTTAGGGCATTTGGTTTCGTAAATTCAGGGGCAAAATGTACAAGGTCCTACAGGGTCTATAGGGTTACTTAAACCTCAAATTGTATACATAGCTGTCATCCAAAGAATTTGAAATAATTTTCTGCTTCATATGAACATTGGCAATATTTGACACCTTTTTCAACAAATCTGAGCACTGGATTTTTTGCCCAAATGACTTGAACTTGGATCAGAGTCTGTAAGCCGATTAACTAAAGTCGACCATACTAACATAGATACCTTTTTTAGTCCATATAATGAGGCAAATACATGGTGTACATTAAAACACAATTTGACGCGATTTCAATTTACCCCTGTATATTTGTTAACCCCCTTATTTTACAAAGTTCCGCACATTTCCCAGAGGTTGGACCCACAAAAATCTGATTAAGCACCCTTCAAATTAGATAAAACGTCTTCTCCTTCCAAACTTCTAGAATGGATTCTCGTTTATAACAGACTATACTTCGACATACACACTGTCGCTAACCAATGTTATATTACTAATATTTTATCATATAGATTATGTATAACATTCAATCATATAATTATACCTTATAAGCCTACCTACTTGCAATAGATTTATTGTCCGAACTGGACATCAGCCGTAAAATTGCTCTGCGTTTTATAGAACTAGTCATTTGCTCTCACTTAGGGTGCGGTCAATTTTTTTGGTGAAATTGAATTTTTATTTTATACTAATTACCCATTGCGCTGGATCTACGCTGTTCTGAAATCGCCAGTTTCGCTGCCAACACACGGACTTTGGGTGAGGTCATTCTGATGTAATTCTACGTACGTTGGTACTTATTTTGGTTCAATAGAAAGAGAGGAAAAAAACAACAGCTTTCGAATGTTATAAAAATCAAGGTATCTGTGTCCATTCTGGCATCTTACTAGGCATTTAGTACTGCTCTTCTTAAGGGGAGGGCTGATTCCTCATATTCCTCACTTCAGGATCACCCTATCTCGTTTTTGCAAAGAAGCGTACATTATAAATTGACTTTTATTTTTGAAGACACCACCATTTTTTAAAAAATTGTTTGCACATTACCATTGGTAGTTGGCTATTAAACTACTTGGATGGTAAGCTAGAACTTCATATGTGTTGCATAGAAGAAATTTTGTAATTCAAAATATTTAATATCGGATTCCGATCAAAATCCAACGGCCGTTTAAAAAAACGTCATTCCAATATGAAAAAGCGGGAAATAGCGCCATGTACGTGTCAAATGCCATCTACTATCTGTTCCTTTAGTTCTTGTTAGTCAAGTTAGCAGACCATTTCGGTTTATTGTCTTATCCATAATGGGCATACAGAAAATTTCATGTTTCAACGCTGTCTTTGAATTAGGAGCGAGGGTCACCGAATCTGATTACAATCTCCCTTGTTTTTGTCTTATGACGCATGGACACTTTTGAGCATTACCTTTCACAGGTATAGACGAGTTGACATCAATGTTTACAACAGTTAGAGGTGCGAAGAATATGCCCATACAGTTACAGCATTCAATAGCCTTATCACGCCTGATTGAGCGCGATTTTAAAAGCACAAGCCCTGCAGATGCTCACGCATACTGCCGGGCAGTGCTTTGTTCGTTGCCCGGCGTTGACGTCACATGTCACCTTATCTATAGTTTACTATTGTCTGTTCAATTAACTTAGATGTCCGGTTTTAATTAATTATTTCAAAAAATATACGCTTCCGAAAAAAATCACGAAAGAAAAGTTGTTATTCATCATTGGACCCAACAAGATCATTGGGTTCCAACTTGAAAAACATATTTCTTCTTTGGATTTTTATTCAATTTACACTGATTTTTATTGGCAAACGACAACAAACTGGGTCCAGGTGAATATTGACTTTTGACTCTGAAACTTTGATGGCAGGCCCATTCATGAATTAGGGGCGCTTCAAATATAGGGGGCTTCGTTTATATGAACAATTATTGATTCGTGGACCTTGCTTTGATTTCAGGTGTTTGCGCGTGCATTAATGCATGGGTATATAAATGCATCGTTGAAATACCGATTCTTTTAATAGAGGTCCTGTCTGTTGTATTCATTTGGTTATGAACAAAAGAATCATACAGCTCTCCTGTAATACCGTCCATTCAAGTTAATGACGTGTGACCATATCTTCTCTTTTGTATTGCAAAAATTCAGTGCAAATAACAACGGTTCGGATTTGATCATGTTGAACAAAGTTGGCATTATTCATTTCATACAAGTGGCGGACAATATTGATCGTGAATCATCTCCTCCGACGACAACTTTTACAACCTACAAAGTGGAGTCAATGGAACCTTCCACAAAACGTAATTACTAATGGTACCAAACCTTTATTCGCTCATTTTCAAAACGAGGGTGAAATACCCAGATTTCAATAGATTTGAAGGTTTAAATTGTGCCATTCCTTTTGTCATGTCAACAACTTTCTTTTCGTGATTTTATTTCGAACGTGCGTTTTTTTTAATAATTAATAAAAACCAGACATCTAAGTTAATTGAACAGACAGTAGACACAAAATGTGCACAAGTCTCACAAAAATGTGCTATGGATCATCACGCTAAACTTTTTTAAACGTTCTCACTGGGTCGATGGGAGCGGCCATGTTGCCAACAAATGAAGCAGGTGTGCGTTGGAATGTTATAATTTTATCTGATTTTATTGTTTGTCTCACAAATATCACCGTGTATTAAGTTTTTAAAAAGCGGGACTAATTTTAGCCGAATTGTTATTCAGCATGCTCGAGTAGAGCCATTCACATTAGAGTCCCTCAATCCCACATGCTATAGACCGTATTCAATATGATGTCAGCCACCAGCCATGTTAGTGGACAAGATGCATACATTCCAGGACTACAGTACATTAAGCTGTCAATCGATCCATGCTTAGCGATTGCACAGGGATCATTGACAGGTGAATGTATTGTAGTACTGGAATGCGTCTATCTTGTCCACCAACATGGCTGGCTATTGAATACGGTCTATAGACCAGTTAGCGGCAATGTTTGTAAACATGTTAGGGCCTGGTATATTGAAATAGGTCGGCCTGATGTTACACACTGGGCAATTGTATCTGTTAGAGTTTTAATACTATGGGCCATAACGATTCACAGGAATGGATTCGCAGGCAACAAAAGAAGTGACGTAGGATGTTAACTGGTGTATAAACAAACATTGCCGTTAACTGGTCTATACACTGACAATCAAATTCCCCGCGTAAAACCAATTGAGACCTTTAATGTGTACCTTGGAATGAATCCCCCGAATGATACTATTTGGCTATCTGCTCAGCTGAACGGGGATTTAAAATGTTATGCGAGACAGGTGGGACTTCACTTGGTTCCATTCTCCATTGGATATTGGTACAATCTTTACATCCGAAGTAAGTACTTGTTATTTGTATTGAGGTTAATCTGGGAAGCAGTCATTTCTGGTAGACGTTTCATATAGAAGTCCCATTGATGCAAATGAGGTATTGATTCCGTCATGCGCTGTATGACGTTGTGCAGTAGCGCTTGACGGCATGAATGGCAATACCTCATTTGCATCAATGGGACTTCTATATGAAACGTCTACCTTATTTGTTCACTGGAAAACGATCACCGCAGATGTGCGTCGATTAAAAGACAAACAAACCTTATTAGACATGTTAGATACTCAAAGTAAATTACGTTGTATTGACAATCATCGTGGGACAAACTATTATCATGGGGTAGCAATGGCCGAAACGTCACTATGGCCGTGAGATTACTGGTAACATGGATCTGTTCCCGCTTTCATTTTGGTCTAATAGCTAATTAATTTATTGTAATATCATCATTGTTGAGAATCATTTCAACACAATTTATCACATTAAACTAAAAATTAGCGTGTAATTTCGGTTTTTCCACATTGCGACCCCGGATATCCACAGCGTACAAGGAGTGAGTTTTGGATCCTTGGTAATGAAGATATTATAACAGAACTGAGGTTTGGGTCCTAATAGAATGAGGAGAATAGAGCACATAGCGTTATCTGAACACAGAAAAAAATGAATTCGAATACTGACCGTGTTGGCTAACCATAGACACGCCATAGTATCGTATGTAAGAGACGAGGCAAGAAAAAACAAAACCAATACATACAGTTTATTTTTCAAAGATATACGATACAATTGTTTGAGCCTATATGAAATAAAACATAACATTCTAGGTATCATATTTGAGCAGCTCTAGCTACAGGTGGTGTGGTTATACCTTTAAGGTCCTATTTCTCTTTAAAATAACTTATGAAATACAATCGGCCTTCGTCATCTGCCTTGCAAATAAAGATACTACTGTATTACCATATACAGCTAAAAAGGTCGCCAGGTTGAGTAACATGAAGTTTATCCGGCCGAAAAGCATACATCGTATTGATGATATTTTGCGAACACAAATACTCATTAACTGGCAAGATAAAACCCTTTTTTCACCCACCTATTTTACCCATCAATATGGGTGTTTATAACCAACAGTTGACCCTTTATAACAAACTTAAAATGCACTCTTCCTACAGATCATAAGTTATTATATTGCAAAACAGTTAAAAGTTTACGAAATAACTCAAACATGATTGATTATTATATAAATCTTTATTTGCACAAAATGTTCCAAGGTATTTTTGCAAGCGCAGCTTTCAAGGTCACGATCTACGCACAAAGGTTTACATCTTCACCTTTAAGTAGCAGTAATTATTAATGAACATAAATAACAACTCAAATATTAAATATTTCATGCAATACTCAAAAGAACCACCACCACGAGATTTCTTATTCGCACCGGTGTATTATTTTCCACCAGCAATGATTATAGAATATCTTTATTTGACCAAATGTTTCAAGGTTTTTGCAAGAGCAGTTTTCAGTGTTTACGATCTATGCAATTGCTTCATATATCTGTACCTTTAAGTTTACATACAAGCTTCTTAATATAAATACAGCTGCACATCAAACGCAGATTGAAAGAGCAACGATACCGCCATCACGGAAAGGATTTTTTTCCATTGGGTATGAAGTTCTTTTTTTTTTTGACCAGCAGTATCAGAATAGTTTACCGGATGACTGCAAGTCCGAAAAAGCGTGGTAAATCTAAAACGTGTTAAATGCGCAGCTGCTCCACCTGTTCATTCTTGGAAAACTCAGCGTTATCTGGGACGAATATACAATGGATAGATGGGAAGCGCTCCATTTAGCTTGTGTATAACGTTTGGTGTGGTGTGTGTTAGCGTAAACTACATTTCAATACAACTGGGGGAAATGTTTACGTGGAACTTTTGGTACAGTGGTTATATTTCTTGATTTTTTAAGAGAAATATTGAGATTACAAATCGAAACTGATAAACAAATGGAAAAGAATATATCTATAATATTAAAAAAAAAAAGAATCTGCAGACTGCAATGAATGTAATGAATGCAATCGCATGAAACGTCATAGATTTTTACACTCAAAAACGAAAATCAAGGTGCAATGGGGGCCGGGTAATTGGATAGCCGATACAGTGATGACTTATTTTTCTTAGTTTCCTATTCTTTTGTTTAATAACTTCCACTTATAATTAGGATGTATATCCCCACCCCTCCCATTTAAATACATTTGATTGCTGATTTTAGAGAAATTACATGCTATCGTAAAAAATGATGAATCAGTTGTTATCTTTCTAGAGAGAGAGGTCGGCACACGTAAAAGAGAGAGAGAGAAGAGAAACCCCCCGTATTCGCTCGGCGAGCTTCCGTGTTTAAACAGTATGACTAATACTAGACCAGGGGACGATATTACACTATGTTATCTGTCGTCCCGTTACCATACCACTCAACCCAGTGATTTACTGGGTTATGAGGGACGTCTGTCCAAATCGTAGGTCTTCGATGTCAAACCGACCGGGAGGAAATTATTTGTACCAAGAGCGGATCCAGGATTTCTCAATAGAGGGTTACCAACTTACCACAGCGCGGCGTCGGTTCGATAAGGCATCCGGCGCCCTGCTGTACCGACTTACCGTCATTCTTTAAAGCGGCACTGGCCCATTTTCACAAAATATGAAATTTCTTCTTCAATTGCTCTCAAATTATGTCTAAGGCCCATTGGAAGAACGAGGAAATATTTTAGCACATAAAATAACATACCCCAAAAACAGATAGGGACATTGATATGAGGATAAAGCCATCCAGGTAACTTTTGTAGGCACTACTTTTCAGTTTTCCATAACTTTAATCACAAACGTTCGATACATGAATATTGTTTCGTACTCACTGATATTAAAAACCACAAAGGTTATAGACCTGTCAAATAGTGTGCATAGCGTGAAAACCATGCAACGGAGTCGTGTCTTGTGTTAAAACGCTATTTTTGTTCGTCTGCTGATTTAAGCGTCGCCGGCGACTTTAAATTATACCCATAAGGGAGCTGATTGGGTCGTTTATCCTTTCGGTGAGGGCCTTTTTATTAAAAGCTTAATCCATTCAAAATATCGATTTTTAAAAATCTTAGGGCGCACTATTTTTTTCATGTCCAGTGTCTCTTTACATCTCAGAGCTTCCCGTCGTAAAAAAGGGGCATTTTTCATACACCTATATTTTCTAAAATGCGCCGGTACCCCCGGCCGGTGCCCTTTGCAAATTAGGGGGGTGGGGCCGCCGGGTGCCCCACTAAATCCGCCCCTGTGTACGTAAAGAAACGACATGATTGAACCGCTACACAGATTATGCACCGTACATTAAACCGTATACGTAGATAATACCTCATTTTACTCTAAAAATATTGAAACACATTTATCCTGAAGAGAGAGACCCGAACCTATGGCATTCCCATCATTTGTCGGTACTCTTATCCACTGACGAGTTAGGATCTGGGAGGAGATTGATATTAGTCATACATAAACTTTACCAAATTAAGCGATAATACTGCTGTGATAGCATATAGCAACGACAAGCTCCTAATACATATTATGCTAGCTTGTTACAGCTTTTCATATTCCTATACCTCGCCATCATATGGAAAGATACTGGGTGTATCGAAATACTTTATTTCGATACACCATTTATTATCCCGACCGGGAGCACATTTTCTTTTCCATATCTTGTGCACATCGTTCTCTTTGGGGAAAGATAAAAACTAATTCACCTGATGCTGACGTTACATGTGATAATAACGCATACACGTTTGTACATACTCAGTAATACTCTACTCCAAAATTAACTCACGTACTCTTGTATAACAAAGATAATTTCTTCTCTGCGATTACAATAACTTAAGGTTTCTGGCTCCTGAATAAATTACAATATACCTCTTCCATTCTAGTCGAAAAAGTAACTTATTAAAGAATAGAACCAAACTCTTTACGAGTTAAAAAAAGGTAGTTGCCCCTGTTATCTCAGTTATTGTATCCCTAATTGAAAGAAAATTAATGCATTAAAAGTGATAAGCTAGATTGAAGAGCTATTTTTTGTATACTTACTAATAGGTCCGGCAGGAAACATTCTAGAGGGAGATGCCCAAGTTGGTTAGTCTGGTATGACACGCTAGAGCGGACATAAACAACCGCGTGGAGTTTTACACAACCACGTGGAGTTTGAAACACCGCGTCGAATTTGACATAACCGCGCCGAGTTTGACACAACCGCGGCTCCAACTAATTTGTCAATTTGTCAAATGAATGAAATTCTAATATTGCTCATTTTTTGATGAAACGGGGGAAAAATAGGGAATGTCTCATTTGCGCCCTCTAGTACCGCCACTGGCGAAAAGAATGTGAAAACAATTACATGAAATCCTTTGAAGTTTTTGGCGAGAGCTTCCTAGCATTTTGCGCTCCGGGGTACAGTTCACTAGGGTGCCTAAACACACCGTTAAAAATTTATTTTGCACTAAGGCGATAACTGTTCAAGGCCATCATTGGACTAAACGGTTAGAATACCCAATATGATCTATGGCCTTTTAATTCAATACCTTTTTACTAATTGTAATTAATGCTATCAGACAGGGAAGAGAGCAGGAGAAAACCAAAGTACCTAGAGAAAACCTAGGGAACCGAGCATGGTCTGGCAACCAATAGACGTAAAGCCTCAAGCCCGACCCGAGGATCGAACATGGAAGTTCAGTGGAGTGAAGCGACGAAAGAACCCCCACGTTACCTGCTCTCCTCTAATGCTTCTCGTAGACCTATGTAGTAAGCGTGTACAATCTGGCGCTTTAATCTAGCGTGCCACTTAAAATTTACCGTTAGGCATCAGACTATATCTCACATTCAATTATAATTTACGTGCATTCAAATGTAAGGAATACGTTATTAAATTACTACTAGTACTTCATTGTTGTTGCTTTTTTCAGTATTTTGTTTGAGATGCTATCACAAGGATAACAATGTAAAGCTACGTTTCATAACAAGAGATAGTTGTTATTATATTTCTTTTACAAGATGGAAAAAGAAGACAATGGAGACAAAAAATATCTACAACCCATGTTTTACCGAAATTATCGACGTGACATTCCAAGTAATGCCTTTTATACATCAAGAAAAACGGCATACACATTGATCTGCAAGCATTTTTGGTAGCATCGCCTGACTTAAATTTAATAGATGTGTCTATTAGCATTTGGATTGAATGCCTTGACACCATTCTTCGCTATGAAATTCAAAGATTTCGCTTCTCAATTGCTTAAAGGAAGCTACTCACATATCGTAGAGTCGCTTACTGTTACTCTCTGGAATGAAATGCATTGGTTAATGCTTCAAACCATAATATATTTTAATTATTGTCACAAGTACTTGTGAATTACCAATGACCTGTATTGAAGCATGCAGCTTAGTATAACCTAGACACAGCCATTGTGTTTTAAAGTAATGGTATTATTCCTGTCTGTCGAAAACAACATGGTATACATTAATTTTTTTTAATAAATATATTGAACTCTTTAATCACTAACATTTATTATCAAAGCGTTGTTATATTGCGTCATATGCGGTAATGTCATACAGATTAGATTTGCAATATGTTGATTACTTTGTACAGAAATCTCTTAAAGGTGAAAACAAAGGATGATTTTGATTTGCTTATATTTCGATATCAAATTCAGTATTTGCTCCAATACAAACTTATAAATATCACAATATATATTTGTTACAAAAAAAGAAAATGTTTTTCTTAGCTTAATCCTTTCAGATGGGGATATTTTGGATGGAAAGCATTACATCAGGGTAAAAATTAGGGTTTTCACTTTTTAGGAACACTTGGTTGTAAAATTTCTCCTTGCACCTTTAAGGCTATAATTAAAACATTTTTTCTATATTCTGTGCAAACAAATAGCACGGGAGCTAGCACACATTTGTAACACATTTCAAGTACAAAAGTTTTGAGTGATTAAATCTGTAGACAGTCTGACAGGGACCCCTGTGTGATGAAACGTGATACTTAAATGCTGCAAATGGTGCTTTAAGGAGGGTCTACACAAAGATTACACAGGGGCCGATTTTTTAAATTGGTCGAACCTTGTTGAATAGTATACCATGTTATTTGTCAAATCACAAGGATTCCGAAAGGTATAGTTTGTAGTATCTAACGCCTAAAGTTTGGGAGCTATAGGCTAAAAAACACGTGCCAGAGTCCCTATCAGGCTTTCTACAGATGTATTCACTCAAACCTTTTGTAGCCGAGATGTGTTACAAATGGCTGCTAGCTCCCAGGTTAAAAAGGCTATGTATGGGCATGCAAATGCATTTAAAAAATGTTTGTTATTAAACATTGAAGGGTTTTATGAAAAAATAAACAACAGTCTCGGTTCAGACTAAAGACTGTGCTGTAGAATTGCAGATAATTACAACTAGAATATGCTAATTGGTGTTATTGATTAGGACAATAAATAACTTCCCCTATTGCCTAGTAGGACCAATCAACGCTTCACTGAACCTGAAACATTGTATCAGAATTTTAAACCCAGTGGTGTGACTTGAAAGGCTTCGATTGTGGAATTAATATGCCGGGGACTAACCTCGAAACCGATCCGCGGAACTTACAAATATAGTATTTTAGGTATCTTTTTTGCAAGAGTTTTGGATTAGCGAGTATATCAAAACCAGGCGGAATTGGGCAAGGATCTAAACGAAGAAAGAGGCCAAAATGATAATACTTAGAATAGATGTTGACATAAATGACCTTTAGGAGCCTTAACAATGAAATTGCCAAGAAACAGGGTCTTTGAAGTGGCCCAAACAGGCATATTCTAAAACCTCGTGTTTTCCGGATATCACATGGTTTACAACACTTTCATCAAAACTTTCTGAATAAAAGATAAATCACTGACCCTGCAAATGCGATCACTTCATCATATATTTTAAAGTAGAACTTTTCAAACCTAGATAAGAAATTGACGTTCTACATGTATACGGTTCACAGACTGTGACAAATACTGCATAAGCTTCACGTAACATTGTCTCAGGAATTGCTTACCCTATTATTATGTAATATAATGTTAAAAGCAATCGCGCCTTTTTGTCTTTGCGCATCCAAGAGGTATACATCCATAAAGGCCAACCGGGTTATTTGAAATCAAAACTCATTTTATGTTTCCTTGACTTTTTTAAAAGAGCACCTTTTTCAATCCGTGTGACACTGTTTTGCAATTCACATTATCATTGATTTTACATTACAAACGTTTTTAACACTTAAATTTCAGCGACGATGTCACCTGAAGCGCATGACGTATTCTCTGTCACAGACTGCTAAGCCACTTAAGTTGCCCGCTTTATTCAGGTTATACTTCAAACATAACAAAATCACATGCTTCTGTGAATTTTAACCACAGACTTACAGTTTATGGGCTTCATATACTACTTTCTACATGTTCGCTTATCACTAATACTGCGCATATTTCGGATTGACACTTTGTTTAGCATTTTCTTTAAGCTTGCAAATGTAAATAACTATAACCTACCAACTACGAGTACTGTTATTACATCGTGCTCAAATAAGTAAACCTTCTTATAAAGTTTTCACCCTAAGTAGCTTAAAATTTCATAGACAATGTACAAGTTATTAGATATCATCAAATAAGCTATTTACAATATTGACAAATTTAGTGAAATAGAAACAAATGAACAGAGCGTAAAATATGTTCAGGACTAGGGCGTTGTTTCTCATTCTTTTCATACACTCGAAGCCAGAAGGTCAAATTGAGACAAACGATTATTTGCAGTTTCATTTAAGAGTGAATAATCAATCCAAATATATTAAAAGGGTTTAAAAAACAAAAGCTGAGAACGTAGATTTAGAAATGGCGTTGCACCCCGTCCACATTCACATTCATCAAATTGAAAAGAAAAACACACCCCCAATCATATATGCTTTTGCAGAAAAATAAGAACATATATATCTTAGAGAAAAATAAATTGTTGGAAGGAAAGATAACTGTCAGTGGTTAATCCTTGAGGCATGGCTCAATATTATTCAATTTACTCCTTCATTACGTGCATCAAACAAGGTGCAGTTTTTAAAACTCTAAAAAGTCTTTATTTAAATTTAAGTTCCCAATTACCGTAATTTTAAATTGTTACTTTAACCAACTTACTAGTTATCTTACCTATTAAGACACAGAGTAATTGTTCACCTCTACTATTAATACGATGAAAAGCGGTATGAGACCCATCGTTAAAGTGAAAATAACAATATTAATAACATTATTATTTTATTTTTGAAAGAAGTTGCGATATTAAAACTCTCAAGAAATGTTCACCTTTCTATTCCAGAAAAAAATCTGAAGATGATGGCACAACTGTGATGGTTTTTTTCCTTTATTTAGTTCATTATTTATGGGTGAAATAATTTCCCCGCGCACACCCACAGTACCCAGCACACTTTCTAATAAACAGTTTAGTGCTAAATACCGTTACTCTCTTTTAAGATTAGTTGTTTAAATTGAAGTGTCCAAAAGGTGTTTCCTCTTTCAAAACATATTTATCCTACCGATTTACTATGATTTTCCTCAAACAACGTCTTCGCGCTCGATGTGACTTCTTGTAAGTGATAAAGTTAATTAGCCCAGCTCCAATCCCACAGCAACAAAACATTGAAGTTTTATGTAAATAAGAATGAAGAACATCTGCAACAAAAATGCAAATCTCTCTCTCCCATCAAAGCGTGTTTTAGAATGAGTCCTGTCTAGATTTAAGCAGTCTGGATAGGATTCTAACCTTCTGTGATCTTGATAATTAAAACTGGTCCGCAGCTCCCATTTCATCAGGATAATGTTGCACATCGTGAAATGGGTGTGTATAAGGGAAAACAAAAGAATAAATGTTACTGTTGACAATTATCAAGATCATCAAGCAATACCAACATGACAATATATCGTGGGGCTGAGATGTTTTTGAAAAATGTATCGTTTGAACTTGTAGGATATGTAACATTCATTTTTACCTTGTCCTTAGTTTTCGTTATTTTGACCTTATACTAAATAAATACACCATACGTTTCAAGTGCCGACATGCTTTAACATCCACAGGAAAATATAATTTTACAACGCAAAGTTTTGCACTTTAGCAATAATAATATTTTAAGTTTCGTCTAATCTTAACCCGTGATTCACAACAACATAAATCGTAAACAACGGACATTGTTTCCCATTGGCGGTAAGCTTTTATTTTTCAATCCTAGAGTTGAAAAGATCCGTGGTCACCTTTCAACTTACTCCAGACAGACTGATAATTTTGGACCAACGCCGCCTATGAAGCGGTACATGCAGCACCAGTTCTTAACAAATGGGAGTCATCCTTTGGGCAAAGTAGAAAGGTGAGGATCGAATTTCCACCTTTTAGCCAATATTAACCTAAGTTAGTAGCTAGTAGTGATCATGTGTTCTTGTTTTGCAAAGGAGTAGAGATCATCATTTGTTTAAATGTTAGTGTGTTCAGCTATTGCCAAACAAGTAGAAACGATAAGTTTTGTTAGAACAATGTACAAATGTTAGTTTCATGTTTTTCGTGTTGCAATGTCTTCAGATTTAAGTTATCTTATTGACGGTTATACAACCACCACTAACCCTGCTGTCTGAAGTATTAAAAAAATCTTGGGTGGACTATTTTCTTGCAATGGTATCGGCAAAACCTGCTTTAAATTGTTTGAAAATGCACGAGTTGTTGAAGAAAGAAAGTGGTGGAATTTCATAATTGACATATTTAAACTTTCATTTGCCTAAACATGTCTCAGGTTTTGATCCTGCTTTCATTATTGATTCGTTAATGATGACATACAATGGTTCAAATTAAAGAGTAATGATGAACCAATGAAGAACTTGACAATCTCAATGTTCTTATGGAGTTACATTATAGGATTTTGGGAGGAAGAGGGAGTATTTTTGTTATTTTTTTTGTTTTTTGCTTTTGCGAACTTGTATGATATCTAATTTTATCCAGCTAAAATGAACTATAATTTGTATCACCTGGAAGGAAATTTTATCTCGTAATGTTTTCTAGAACAGAATTTTATGAGTATAAGAATATGTTAGGTAAAAGCCCGATCCTGAACGCTCCCCTATATAGGGGGGTTATATCTGGGGTCAAATAAGAAAAAATACTTTATTATGGTACATATGAGACAAATAAGATATACGAGTGATCGGTTGTGAAGGTATGAGTAGGATTAAGCTTATTCAGGTATTTAATTATAGTGTACTTGATGTAGAAATGCTACGAGGGTAATAAGTTGTAGGGAGTCACTCAATGAGCCTCCTTTTAAGAATAACACTGAAAGTTGCTAAAATTATAAAAATCCCCAATCAGGATCAGAAGAAAGGTATTTTGTTTTTGTTTTCAATCTGAGCAGTAGTTTTGTAGGGATCTGTTGTGATATTTCTGAAAAAGGGGCGCATTGGTGTAGATTGAAGTGAACTGTGGGGTCCTTGGACTATTGCAGTTTTGATGTTAAAATGGTGTTCCAGTACCCCGGGGGCCACTTCTCTATGACCAGGGTAATAATCCGTGTCCCAAGTCAAATCACAAAAGCACCTTAAAAATTATTGTCGAAGCTTGATACCCTAAACACGTATCATCAAAGCGCAATTTTTGCATACCCGTAACAAGTATTTGTCCTTTCTCCCGATGCTATTAGGACCCATTTATTACGTCAAAACCCAAACCATATCTGTTGGACACCAAGAGGCTTGGCGAGCTTGGTGGTCATTCAGAAAATATCTGGAAAGTTAATTGATTGAATTTGCGAACCCCTAAACAAGTATCAGTAGCGCAATTTTTGCATACCTTTAACAAGTATTTGTCTTTCCCACCCTAGCAATAATTGATGCTATTATACCCCTTTATAAACGTAAAAACCCAACATATTCTTTTGGACACCAGAGAGGCGTGTCTGAGCGGTGTAATTCAAAAATTTGGGGAAAGTTAATTTCAAGCCAGGAGATGGATCCGAGGAAAGGTATTTAAAAAGGGGAAGCATTTGAGCCAGGCCGTCGTATCCACAATCACAGGACGGCGACACCACGACTAGTCGAAAAAAAGTCGGACACGATTATGGCTGCTGAGCGGCACATTGCGCTACAGCAATCTTCACTTTCCAAACAGCAATTTTCCATGCGAATATGATAGAAATAATATTAAATTTTGTGTAAGTGATTCCCTATAGCAAAAGATAGGTATGAATGAAATAGGCTTTAAAAAGTAAAAGAATTGATGGTTAAAGTGTTACAGAGACGTCATATGTAAGTGGCGTGGGAGGGGGTGCCCTCTCTCTCTCGCGCGAAGCGCGAAACCCCTGCCAAGCAATGTTTGCTTGCCGAAATACCTTTCTCATGCAAATTTGATTAAAAACAAACAATTTGATATTTGTAAGTGGTTGAACTTTTAAAATCATATAGGGGCCAATGATCGACGGTTTTTATAAAACAGTTAAATATTGTTCATGCATGTAAGGTCTTATTTGAACTAATCTAAAATGAAAGGCTGTTCATGGAGGAGTTCGGAAGCGGCACGGGGTGGTCGCGGGAGGAAACCTTGAGGGGTATTTAGTTTCAAGACATTTTATGGGGCTAAGGATCCGGTAGAATTCGCATTAAAGAGAACCGGTATTTTGAGCACTGATTTTCGCATTTGCAGCGCAGCGATATAAATCGGCATTTTCCTGAAAATGCCGAATCCGGCGCAATTATGCACCCCAAAATTAGGTCCAAAAGTTATTGTAAGAAATTATACACCTAGAATGGACTGACATTAAAAAATTATGAGTTTTAATTGCCTAAAACATTGTCGTTAGACTAAGTGATAAGAACCAATTGGTATAGCGACATAAATCAGGCAATCACAAAAGGAGTCGTAATTTCTCAATCTTCAACCAATAGGCCCTGTACTAAAAATCATGTATGGTTTCTTTACCGCGCAGCGTAGCGCGGAAAATTTTGGAAATTGAGGGATTTGAAAACACAGACAGATTGAAGGCAAGTACAGACTTCCGGAACACTTTTTAATTTTTTTTATGCTGTGAACTTGAAATGAATATGCGACTCTAAATGCGTAAGTCCTCATTAGAAAATATAAACATTTTTCTTGATTTCGGGTGATTTTTAGACCCTTTTTCACGTTACGTAACGTGCCTGATCTGAAAAAAAAAACTACCCTTTTTACGTGGAATTTTGGACACGGATGATATTACCCCCTGTCTTGAAGACTGACCCAGGTCCAGGACAGGCAGTTAATATCCGCAGTGCAAGAGCACGGTGGTCTAGGTGGAGAACA